>PVJN01004563.1:0-89020 GCA_004026805.1 Lasiurus borealis
TTTTTTTTTTTTTAATATATTTTAAAATATTTTTTTACAGAGAGCAAGGAAGAGGAATAGAGAGTTAGAAACAACAATGAGAGAGAAACATCGAACAGCTGCCTCCTGCACATACCCCCCCACCCCCACTGGGGATGTGTCTGCAACCAAGGTACATGCCCTTGACCAGAATCGAACCCGGGACCTTTCAGTCCGCAGGTTGAACCTCTATCCACTGAGCCAAAAAGGTTACGGCCCACTGAGCTTTTGATACATTTCAAACTTCTTTTTTTTTTTTTTAAACATATTTTATTTTATTTTTATTTTTTTTACAGAGAGGAAGGGAGAGAGATAGATACTGTAGTTAGAAACATTAATCAGCTGCCTCCTGCACAACCTCTACTGGGGATGTGCCCACAACCAAGGTACATGCCCTTCACTGGAATCGAACCTGGGACCTTTCAGTCCGCAGGCTGATGCTCTATCCGCTGAGCCAAACCAGCTTCGGCACATTTCAAACTTCTGATCATGGTGCAGGAGGCTCTGTACGTGTGGCTACAGCCTTTCTCCGCAGTCACGTGTCTTACTGCTTTCCCTGTCAGCCACATGGCCTTGTCGGTTCGTTCAGTGTGCCAAGCTTGTTCCTGTCGTAGAGCCATGGGATTGTTGTTGGCAATGCTTAAGATGCTGTGAAGATTTCCTTATGGCTGGCTCCTTGGTATTTTGGCCTCAGCTCAGTACGTTGTTTCATAATGAAACCTTCCAAAGTTCAGTGGCTCCAAAAGAGCAGTCATCTGTTTTGTTTATGTATCTGTAATCTGAGCAGGGTTTGATGGGGAAGATGCATTTTTCCTCCAGGCAGCATCCAACTGGGGCAAATCCACCAAGAACTGAGGATCTGCTCACTCCCGTGGCTGGCAAGCTGGTGCCAAAAGTTGAGAGCCTTGGTTTTTCATGAAGCTGGATTTCTAGGAAAATGTCCCCAAAGGCCCAGGTGTCAGCTTTATTGTCTTCTATGACCTGCTCTCAGAAGTCACAAAGCGTCGCTTCTGTTGTACTTCTTTAGTTGAGCAAGGCACAAGTCTCAAGAACAGACTCTACCACTTGAATGGGGAGTGGCAGGGTTTTGCAGTACACTAAATGGAAATATTGCTTTTCTGCATAATTCTGGGTAATACTATCTGCCATAGCATCCTCTTCAATGTGACCATCACTGACTGCCCTGTATCAATCAGCTCCTTCTTCTCACCCCAAATCGCCAGCTGTGAGCCCGCTTCTGGCTGAGCGGCACTCCCCCTGTGGGAGTGCATGGACCACCAGGGAGCAGCTCCTGCGTTCAGCGTCTGCCTCCTGGTGGTCAGTGCACATCACAGCGACTGGTCGTCTGCTGTTCGGTCGATTGGCATGTAACGATTTTATTATATGGGATATAAGGCCCCTGAGAGCAGGAGCCTTGATGAAGGGAGGCCATGGGGGAGGCTGATGCACTCAGGTCTGCCAGTTGCCGTCAGAGAGATGACTGCTATTTAAAGATATGTAAGGGTGGAGACAATGATATTTGGTGACTGACTGGCTGTGAGGCATGAGGGGAGAAAGGAAGACACTGGGCTGCCAGTCCACCTCAGACCTAGGAATAGCACGGGAGTGAGGGTGTGCCTGTCTCAGGATTCTCTGGCCGAGGCCATGCTGAGACCTACATTAGTGGAGGGTAAATGGTGTCACATGTGTGATGAGACTGGCTAGATGCTCACCAAATACCTTTCCTCTTTTTCCCAAGCTTCCAGCCACATTTCCCAGCCCTCTTCAGTTAGGTAGGGGCCTGATGAAGTTATGGCAAAAGAAATGCAAGTGGAAACTGATGTATACCACTTTTAGGGGTGGCCTATTAAAAACCATCCTGCAAGCCGAGACTGGTGTGGCTCAGTGGATAGAGCGTCAGCTTGTGGACTGAAAGGTTCCAGGTTCGATTCCAGTTGGGGGCATGTACCTTGCTTGCAGGCACATCTCCACTGTGGGGCGTGCAGGAGGCGGCTGATGGATGTTTCTCTTTCATCGATGTTTCTGACTTTCTATCTCTCTCCCTTCCTCTCTGTAAAAAACAATAAAATATATTTAAAAAACAAAACAAAAAAACCATCCTGCAAGATCCTGCACACTCCCTTTCCTGTCCTTGTAGGTAGGTTAGCGATGGCAACTTCGCAGATGAGATAGGCATGGGAATTGCTATGTGGAATAAACACTCCCTCCCAATCTTCTTAATTGCATGATATAGAAATTTTGAAGTCAAGTTGTAGACTGTCCTGACACTCAGGATTTGTCTCCCTGTTTCTTCATATTATTGAACTTCCTCTATTTTTGCATTTCCTGTAGACTGAAAGTCTGATCTATAGCTTGATTAGATTCAGGCTGACTTTCCTGGTAAGATAGATTTCAAACGTGTTGTTGTACTTCACCTAACATCTTATCAGGTTGTCCCATCGTTAGTGATCTTGCGTTAAAGACTGAGTACAGATGGTGGTTGCCAGATTTCTCCATTGTAAAGACACTTCCTCCTTTTGCAATTAGAATGTAAACCATGGGGTAAGACTTGTAACACCCTGTTCCTGAATAACATTTCACCTAATTTTTTTTTTTAATTTAAAAAATGTGTTTTTATTGATGTTTAAGAGAAAGGGAGAGGGCGATAGAAAGAGAAACATCAATCAGCGGCCTCCTGCATACACCCTCCTGGAGACCAAGCCTACAACCCAGGCATGTACCCTGGCCTAGGATTCAAACTGGTGGCCAACTGAGCCACACAGGCCAGGACCTAATGTTTTTAGCATCTATTGTGGTTCCTTCTCTCAATTATTTATATTATTATTTTTCCAGCATTTATTGAGCAATTTACTATACATGGGGCACTCTTTGAAGGGTTGTACCTATATTTTCTCCTTTAATCATCACAATAACACTCTGAGATGATTTTGATTTTGCTATTTGATGAGGAATCTGAGGCCTAAGAAGGTGCATTAGCTTTCTATATGCATACACGTTCTTTGGTTGCTCTCTTCCCACCACCCTTTTTTCCCCCTGAGACTCATCAGTCTGTTCCATGCTTCTATGTCTCTGGATCTATTTTGTTCATCGGTTTATTTTGTCCATTAGATTCCACATATAAGTGATATCATGTGATACTTGTAAAGACAAGTATCTTTATTTATTTTTTTTAAGACAAGTATCTTTGACTGGCTTATTTCTTTTAGCATAATACTCTCCAGGTCCCTCCATGCTGTCTCATGTTTTATTGTCTTTAAATTTTTTTTTAATTGACTATTTTTCAGAATAGTTTTAGACTTATATGAAAAAATTTAGACAAAAATATAAAGGAGATAGCTCTAGCCAGTTTAGCTCAGTGGCTAGAGCATCAACCTGAGGACTGAAGGGTGCTGGATTCAATTACAGTCAAGGGCACATACCTGAGTTGCAGGCTCAATCACCAATCGATGTGTCTCTCTCACATTGATGTTTCTCTCTGTCTCTCCTCATTCCATCCACTCTCTAAAAATCAATGGGAAAATATCCTTGGTGAAGATTAACAAAAAATAAATAAAATTAAAGCAATAATACCAAGTTCTCACATATCCCACTCCTACTTCTCTCTATTATTATCTTAGGTTAGTATGATACATTTGTTTCAGTTAATGAATTAATATTGATAAATAATCATTAACTAAAATTCATGCTTTATTCAGATTTCCCCAATTTTTACCTAATGTCCTTTTTTTCCACCCAGGACCCATTCAGGACACCTCTACCACATTATATTGAGTTGCCGTGTCTCCTTAGAATCTTCTTGGCTGTGAGAGCTCATTAGACTTTCCATGGTTTTTAGGACATTGACAGTTTTTAGAAGTACTAGCCCCTTTTGTACAATGCTCTTCTATTGGAATTTGTCTGATGTTTTTCTCATGGTTAGACAGGGGTTATAGGTTTTTTGGAGGAAGGCCACAAAGATAAAGTCCCAATTCATCACATCATATCCAGGTACACACTATCATCATGAGTCGTCGCTATTGATACTGACCTTGATCACCTGTCTGAGTCCCTTCACTATAAAGTTACTCCCCACTCCACGCCACCCTTTCCAAACTGAACTCTTCGGAAGGAAGTCACTGTACCCAGCACACACTTAAGGAGTTATGTGCGAGCTATGTGTTTCCCAGGATTGTCTATCAAGGTACCACAAACTGGGTGGCTTAAAATGACAGAAATGTAGCCTGGCTGGTGTGGCTCATTGCTTGAGCATCAACCTATGAACCAGGAGGTCATGATTCAATTCCCGGTCAGTTGCAGGCTCGATCCCCAGTGTGGGGGTGTAGAAGGTAGGCAATCAATGATTTTTCTCTCATCATTGATGTTTATACCCCTCTCTCCCTCTCCCTTCCTCTCTCAAATAAATTATTATTTTTTTAAATGGCAGAAATGTATTCTAGTTGTGGAGGCTAGAAGTCGGAAGTCAAGGTGTCAGCAGGGCCATGTTCTCTCAGAAGGCTCCAGGGGATTTTTGATTGGTGCCCTGCCCTAGCTTACTGTGCTGCCTTGGTGTTCCTTGGCTTGTAGAGGCATCACTCCAGTGTCTGCCTCCATCGGCACAAAGGGTTCTGTTGTTGTCTCTGTCCTTCTCTTCTGATCAGGCCACCAATTATATTGGACTAGAGGCCCCATGCATGAAATTCGTACAAGAGTAGGCCTTCCTTCCCCCTGCTGCCAGCACCAGCTTCCCTCCAGCCCTGGCTTCGCCTGGAATGACATCTAGTCTAATTAGCATTGTACCTTTTTATTATTATAGATTGGAGCCCACCCTAATGACCTCACCTTAATTCTTTCTGCAAAGGCATTATTTCCAAATAACCTCACAAGTACCAGGGTTTAGGATTTTACCATTGCATTATTTGGAATTCTTCCGCATAGGAAATGTATTACTTCTCCCTATTTATTTATTTAACCATTTATTTATATCAGTATGAACTCCCACTCTGCTATTCTTGTTTATTAACTGCAGAAGTTATTTTGGGATTTTCTACATAAACAATCATGTAATCTGTAACTGCTTCCCAATCTGTTTACCTTTTATTTCCTTTTCTTGTCTTAATGTAGCAGCTAGGACTTCTAGTACAATGCTGAATAAGAGTGTCGAGAGAAGACATCCTTGCCTTAGACTTGCTGCCAATTTTGAAGGGAAAGCATGCAGTTTCTCACTACTGAGGACAAAGTTTTCTGTACATTTTTTCTCCCATTTGAACAATCTCTTTCAGTCTATGTATTTAGACCACTCACATTTTCTAACTATTTAAAAAAAATATTTTTGGAGCAGTTTTAGAATAACAGCAAAACTGAGCAGAAAGTATGCAGAGTGCCAATATTTTCTCCCAGTTTGTGGCTTGTCTTCTTATTCACGAGACAATTCACATTTAGAATGATTATTGATATCACTGGATTTATATCCACTATGCTTGTAACTTTTTTATTTCTTTAAGTTTATTCCTTTTATTTTTTTTTTTTAACTCAAACTTAAAAAAAAATGATTTGAGAGAGAGAGGAAGGAGAAGAGAGAGAGAAACGACCAACAGTTGCCTCTGCATGTGACCTGACTGGGTATTGGACCTGCAACATGGGCATGTGCCCTCCCTGGGAACCGAATGTGCCACATTCTTGTGTATGGGAGGATGCGCCAGCCAACTGAGCAACACCAGCCTGGGCTACATTTGACCTCTTTATGAAGAAGAATTTTGCTGCTATTGTTTACATGAGCGGTTTTCAACTGACAGAGATTTTGCTCCCTCAGAGACTTCTGGCAATGTCTAGAGAATTTTTTGGTTGTCACGACTGTGGAGTATAACTGGTATCTAGTGGATAAAGGCCAGTGATGCTGCTCAACATCCTACAGTGCATAGTACCGTCTTCCACAGCGAAGAATTATCTGATCCATGCTGCTAACAGTGCTGCTATCGACAAACACTGAGTAAGATCAAAAGAACCAACGTATATTACTCAGGAAAGGCTGGGTTAGGATTATAAAAAGGATCCCCCAAATCTTATTGACTTAGAGCAATTAAATTCAAAAAAGCACTCTCAACAATGTGCATGAGAGTGGGGGGACTAAAGGTATTTGGTGAAGAGCACTGATGACTTCCATACAATATTCCAGTTTTCTTTTCTTCTTGTGATGCCAGGAAGCCCAGGACTGAGTTCTATACAGAATGGCAATAGTTTTTGTCTTAGTTCAGGTCTTCCAAAAAGTGGATGCCAAGATGGGGTTGGGCCCCAAGAAATTTACAGGGAAAAGACCTGGGAGGGAAATGATTAGGAAGCTCGAGGAGGTTGGGAGAGCATCAGGCCGTGATGTAGGTCTAACACAGTGGTTCTCCACCTTCCTAATGCCGCGACCCTTTAATACAGTTCCTCATGTGGTGGTGACCCCCAACCATAAAATTATTTTCCTTGCTACTTCATCACTGTAATGTTGCTACTGTTAATGAATCGTCATGTGAATATCTGTGTTTTCCGATGGTCTTAGGCGGCCCTGCCAGCGGTTCTCAACCTGTGGGTAGCCACCTGTGTGGAGGAGGAGGAAGGAAGGTGAGTGAGGAAGTCTTAGAGTGCAGTCAGGTCTAAGGAGGTTCTGGCTATGCTGACGAGGAGACCCTGAGTCTAAGTCGCCTGTCAGAGGAGCCCCCATCTCACGTCCCTGTTGAGCTTAGCCACTGGTTGTGAGCAGCCTGTGGGAAGTTGGGATGGTCCAGCACTGCCACAGGTGGCGATCTGAGGGGCACATTTCCTGGGCCACTTCCGCCCAACCCCCTGCATTGCACAAAGGTGTTTTTTCAGAGCGGGTCCGGAGCAGCTCCTCCATGGATCCTGAATGCCTCCCTTTCTGGGAGGTTACTGGACAATGACAGCACCTCTGCTGAAGCTGATCTCTGAGCTGCAACTGGTCTTTATTCTCTCCCCCTTCACTACTTATTCGAAGTGCCCCTTATGGGTCACCTCTGCAGGCTGTAGCTGACCTGGTGGATGGACCGCTGGTAATCAGACCTATCTCAGGCTGGGGTTGCTACACATGTTCACTGCTAGTTCTGAGGCAAGGAGTGGAGTGGATTAGTAGATCATCTGGGCCCGACACGTGTTCCTCTTGTCCACTATGTAAAAGCAGCTCGACATCCTTCTGGTCACGGTCGTTTCCCCTTGCCTCCTCTCATCAGCAGGACCCTGGTGAGGAGCTGTAGCTTGTAATTCCATGGGAGTCTTGTTGTGTCCCCTGGCAAGGGTGCAGCCCCTTTGGGGACCAGGATCCCCAACTCTGCAGAACTCAGTTGCAGGCACCAGAAGCACAAAAGTGGACCATGGGAGCAATGGTAGTTGGGCCTCGGGACCCTTGGGTTCCCTGACCCATGCTGACTTCCTGGTCCGCTGCAGGTCACCTTCTTCTCTGGCTTAGCTGGCCTGTTATCTCTTGGCCGCCAGCACCCGTCTCACTTTGCAATTCTCCTGTCTTGTCTCTTAACTCAGCCTCCAGCTTGAATTAACTCTGTCTCTTCCAATCGCCTCTAAGCTCCTGTCACCAGGGCCCGCCCAGCAGGGGCTCAGGAAGCTCAGACCTGGGCCTAAGACCTTAGGTCTAGTGTGACTAAATGCCTCCCAGCTCTTTGCTCAGACAACACATCCTGAGACAATACACGTCAGAAGAATAGGGCAGACTTTTGGAGGAGGGACCCTCATTGCTGAGTTTCTTTCTTTCTAATCTTGTTTTGTTAATGCTTTGGCTAGAATGTGGTATTTTGATAGGAAATACTGGCTATTTCTTGTGTTGTTTGTTTTGAATGGGTAACGATTCACAGGGTTCAAAATTCAAAAGACATAAAACAGTATTCAATGAAATGCTTTCCTCTATTTTCCAGCCACCCAAGTCCCCACTTTTAGGCACAACAAATGCTTTTAGCCCAGCTGGTGTGGTTCAGTGGTTGTGCATCGACTTATGAACGAGGAGGTCATGGTTCGATTCCCAGGCAGGGCACATGCCAGGTTGCAGGCTAAATCCCCAATGTGGGCATGCAAAAGGCAGCCAATCAATGATTCTCTCTCATCACCAGTGTTTCTATTAATGTAGCTCTCTTCCTCTTCCTTCCTCTCTAAAATCAATTAAAAAAAAAAAAAAGAATTGGCTCCTTAAGAAGAGAAAATTGTTTTTCCAGGTCATTATAACACACACCTTTATATTTGTTTATACAGATGGTAACACACTATACATAATGTTCTGAATCTTGTGTGCACGGTTTTAAAAATTCTATCAGTGTATCCTAGAGATCATTTAAAACCAATCCCTAAAGAGACTCCTCATTCTATTTTTACTAATGCTTTGTTATGCATGTGTATCAATGTACCATAATTTATCTAGCTAGTGTACCAACTGATGGGCGTTTAGTTTTTTTCTAAATTTTTTGAATTAGAAAAATTCAAATTGTTGTAGTGAGTAACTGTGTATATCTAGGTTTGTGAGTACCTATGTAGAACTGTTTTGCAGCAGAATAGCCGAATCAGAGTACCTTTGTCATCTGAGAGGCAACTGTCAAATCGCCTTCCATATGTGTTAGCATTCTGCCCTCAATGTCCCTGTTTCCCCAGAGTCTTGCCAATACAAGATGTTGACAAAACCTTTTAATCGTTATCAGTATGAAAGGATAAAATCAGTATCTCAGCATTGTTTTAATTTGCATTAGCATTAGCCATATGAAGTTGCTGTTTTGGGGGGTAAAATTAATTGTTGAGTATCAGCAATTTTATGTGGTTTTACTTCTTTCATTGTGAGACTGAGAGTTTTTTTTATCTGAATGGTCATTTATTACCCTGGCTGGTGAGGCTCAGTTGGTTGGAAGGTCAGCGGTTTGATTCCTGATCAGGACACATACCTAGGTTGTGGATTCAGTCCCTGGATCAGGCTGTGTGCAGGAGGCAACCAATCAATGTATCTCTCTCACATTGGTGTCTCTCTCTCTCTCTCTCCCCTCCCTTATTCCCTCTCTAGAATCAATTTTTTAAAGAAGTCATTTATCTATAACTTTCTTTTTACAGCTTCTGTCATTTTTTTTTTTTAAATTTTTTTTGGGGGGGTTAGTCTTTGTTGATTTAAGGAGAAATTAAACTCATTCTATTACATGAATTGAAAAATGTGTTCCCAGTTGTCTTCTGAATTTGCTTATTATGGTTTCTACAATCAAGTATCTTAAAATTGTTTCTTTAGTTGAATTTAACAACCTTATGCCATGGCTTCTGGATTTAGGCCATCGTTAGAAATGCCTTCTTTTTTTCCCCTCCAAGGTTATACAGGAATTTTGCTGTGATTTCTTATGCTGGAGCAGGTATAACAGGTGAGGTCAGGTCGGCTATTAATCATTTCAGGAATGGGCCAGTCTGGGACTGCAAACCTTAGCAGCGGGGGATCTGCTTCTTCATTTAAACTCCACGGACTTTAGGATTCGAGGGGGGAGGTTCTGGTGTTTGAGATAAGGGTGATCCTCAGCATGAAGATGGGCTGAGGGCCAAGATTTATAGGAACCAGATGAGAAGCCTCAGGAGTTGATTGTGATGGGACAAAACCAGGAAGTCCTTGGGCTCAGCTAACCATGAGATAATCAGTTCGCCTCACTAGGCCACCTCCACACTCTTGTGTTTGAAATCGTCCAGAACAAGCTCCTTTCGCGCAGCCTGGAGCACCAGCAGGGACCACATGATGGCGGAGCCCTGAGTTCTGCACATCCAACAGCCTTGCAGGCCCACAGAGCTCGCCCTCCTGAGCTGTGACTTACACCATTCCAGGGATCGGCTCCCTCACAGTCCGTCCTTTCTGCTTGTTGTGAGCTTCAGAGGAGTCGATCCCATCATCTCCTCCTCCGCTGTGGTGCTCGGGGAGTGCCTGACATGCTCTGTCCTGCACTGGGCGCTGAGGCTGGAGAGGAGAAGAAGAAAGCAGAGTCCTGAGGGGCTCTGTCTCCAGGGGTTCACTCACTGCTCCGGAGTGCATCCCTTTCTGAGGCCCCCAGTGCAGCCTCCTCCGCTCTCAAACGTTTCAAGACATTTACTGGGAGGACATGGGCTATTACTTTTTTCCTTCTCTTTGTTTTTTAATTGAGGAATATTTTGCATACAATAAAATACACAGATCAGGAGTTTTCTGACCTTTGGTGATGTATACACCTATACAACCCAAATGAATACCAATCCAGACATGGCCTTTTACAGTCACGCAGAAAACTTCCTGGTAACGCGGAGGTGTTAGATATTATTAGTAGATTAATTTCACAGATGTGAAAGCTTGGCTTAATATTATTTCCTGGATCCTAGATAAGGGATGGGGCTAGTGAAAACCCAACCAATTTAGCTCCAGTCAGTGGTCCTGGCCCCCATGTTAAATGCCTGGTCTGAAGTCCCAGACCGAGGCTTTTGGTTCAAATGGTGACCACATTTAAAAGTGCCATGCTGCCCTAACCAGTTTGGCTCAGTGGATAGAGCATTGGCCTGTGGACGGAAGGGTCCCAGGTTTGATTCTAGTCAAGGGCATGTACCTTGGTTGCAGAGGCACATCCCCAGGGGGGGGTGTGCAGGAGGCACCTGATGGATGTTCCTCTCTCATTGATGTTTCTAACTCTCTATCCTTCTCCCTTCCTCTCTATAAAAATCAATAAAACATATGTTTAATAAAATAAAAGTGCTATGCTATTGCCCTGGCCAGTGTGGTTCGGTTAGCTGGAGTGTTGTCCCATACATCAAAAGGTTTGATGCCTGGCCGGTGTGGTTCAGTGGTTGGGCATCAACCTATGAACCAGGAAGTCAGGGCTTGATTCCCGGTCAGGGCATATGCCCAGGTTGCAGGCTCAATTCCGGAGTGGGGCATGCAGGAGGCGGCCCATCAATGATTCTTTCTCATCACTGATGTTTTTCTATCTTGCTCTCTCCCTCTTCCTCCTCTCTCATGTGTGTGTGTGTGTGTATATATATATATATATATATATATATTATATATATATGGTTTGATTCAGGTCAGGTCACATACCCTGGTCCCGGCATGTGCAGGAGGCGGCCGATCAATGATTCTCTCTCCCATGGATGCTTTTCTTTCTCTCTCCCTTTAAAATAAATAAAATCACATAAAAAAATATTTGCTGACTAGGGGTTATGTGAAAAGGGTGAAGGGATTAAGAAAAAATAAAATAAAACAAAATTCACAGACACAGACAAATGAATGGTGATTACCAGCGGGAAGGGAGGGTGAGGGATGCAGAGGAGGAGACAGTGGGGATAAAGGTGTTGGGAACAGGTTTGATTTGGGGTGGCGAACACACCATACCATGTACCAGATAGCGTATTACAGAATTGCAGGAATTGTACACTGACACCTGTAAACTCTACTAACCCAAGCCACCGCAATAAATTAAATTAAAAAACAAAAATCGGTTGACTATGGCACCTACTTAGTCACTGTTTCCAGGAATTGGGTGGGGCAGAAACCCGCCCTCGGGGCCTTTGTGAATCCTGCCCAGGGGTAGGAGCCAGGAGGGTCGTCCCCGCCCCCCGCCCCCCGCGGGCCCCAGGTCGCTGGGACCCGCGTCTCCAAGTCCAAGGCCGGCAGCGACCACTTTCCCGCGGCGCCGCCCGCCCCACAGCGCCCCCTGGCGAGCCCTCCCTCCCTCGCTCCCTTGCTCTTCCCTCCCTCCCTCGCTCCCTTGCTCTTCCCTCCCTCCTCGCTCCCCGGACGCTGCGAGCCCGGGAGCTCGGCCCTCGCCCACTTCTGCTTTCGCCCCTTTGCCCCGGGCGGGAAGAGGAAGGAGGTTCTGGGGAGGGCGGGGGAGGGGCACGGTCGGCAGGGAAGGGGGAAGAAGGTCAGGGTCTGGAGCCTTCTCCCAAAGACCTGCTTTTTCCAGTGCGAGGTCCCCCCCAACTCCCCGCATTTAGGATGTCTGGCTTCCTCCGGCTCCTTTCGGGTCTCACCTCCCGCCCTTCCCTCCCCCCCGACCCCCTATTCCGCCCTCCCCGAGGCGAGGGGCTGCGAGGTCGGACGGTGGAGGCGAGGGCCGTGCCAATGGCCCCCCTGGAACCAGTCTTTCCTCGGAACCTCTACTAGGGGCTTAGGGGTCTAAGCACGCCGCACCTGCGTGTTGGGGTCGAACTTCTCCGGGTCCCGGGGCGCTAGGCGCGTCCCCTTGGGACATGCGGGGAGGGCACCGCTGGCGCCGCGCGCGCTGAGGTCAGGGCGCCCCCTGGCGGCCGCGGGGCCAGACGCTCTAGGCCAGTGGTTTTCAACCTTCCTAAGGCGAAGACCTTTGCGTACAGTTTCTCATGTGGTGGTGACGCCCAACCATGAAATTTTGCTATTGTTATGCATTGTGATGTAAATATCTGCATTTTCCGATGATCTTAGGCGACCCCTGTGAAAGGGTCGTTCGATCCCCAAAGGGGTCGCCACCCACAGGTTGAGAACCGCTGCCCTAGGGGTTGGGCGTCTCTTCCCAGGCCCTGCCCTGCCCACCGCATCCCGCGTTCACGGAGTGGTGGGGGCCTTTAGCATTGGAAATTGCACGATAAAATGGAACGAGTTTGTGCCGAGTTGAGGAATGACAAAACTAGGATGATTCCTGGTTGCTGGCACTCTCGAATTTCCTGTTTTTCCTGGATGGTGGAAGGGCTCCAAGTGGTCCTCCCTTCGCTCTCCTTCCCCCACCCCAGCTATATTATTATCCTTTCTATTCTGGCTTGGATAAGATGTGCTGTGTGGTTATAAAAGGAATGCAATCTTTTTTATTTTATTTTTTAAAATATGTTTTATTGATTTTATTTTTTACAGAGAGGAAGGGAGAGGGATGGAGAGCTAGAAACACCGATCAGCTGCCTCCTGCACACCTCCTACTGGGGATGTGCCAGCAACCCAGGTACATGCCCTTAACTGGAATTGAATCTGGGATCCTTCAGTCCACAGGCCGACACTCTATCCACTGAGCCAAACTGGTTTCGGCTTTATTTTTTTAAAGGAGAAAATATCACCGGGCCAGCGTGGATCAGTGGTTGAGCATGTGCCTATGAACCAGATCTTGGTTAGGTTCCTGGTAGCGGGTTCCATCCCTAGTAGGGGGCCTGCAGGAAGCAGCCGATGAAGGATTCTCTCTCATCATTGATGTTTCTCTTTCTCTCTCCCTTCCTCTCTGAAATCAATTAAAAATATGTATATTTTTAAAAAGAAAATATCTTGTGGTTTCTGTTGGAAGTCCTTCCTTCCGTGGCACATAGGTCTGTGCTCCTTGAAAGTCCATGTTCGCTGGTTCTTTTTCCTTGATCCTGGCAGGACCATGGCCAGGCCCCATCCCCTTCCTGACGTTGGCAGGACTGGCCCGTCCACTTCCAGGGCTGGGGCCACAGAGGCAGCTCTAGATGGGTGGAGTCTGAGGGCAGAGGGGAAGCAAGGGGCACCCTCCCCCCACCAAGGTTTCTCACTTTTCTTGTTGCATAACTTGATTATAAATGTTTTGTCCTTGTCAGGTCCTTGCCCACTCAAAGACAATTTCACTTTGTTCTGGGAGGTTTACCTTGATATATCAGTAGCCCCTCTTACCATGGGTGAGCCCGTTTCTCAGCTGGTCTGAGTTGCTTCCAAAGAGCCACATCAATGAGGAGCCAGTATGCAGGTCTGGGGGACACAAAACAAGGTTTGGGGTCCACTCTCCCAGGTGAGCCAGGGATGTCCAGTCCCAGTAGTCCAGATTCTAGTAGAAGCAAAGTTAGGGTGGCCTCGTTTTCTCCTTTAATTACTACAAAAGTGTATTTATTTGTTTCTAATAAATACCTGGAAATATCAAGTTTAACAATTCTGCTGATAATACCGTGCTCTAAAACATAGAGGTCCTCTTCAAAGAACTGACAATCTGTGGGCATCGTGTGGCTTATTCAGGCAGCCTCTGCGAGGAGAGAGTGGGAACAAGTCTGGGTGTAGAAGCTGTGGTTCCCAGAAATTTCTGCTCATATGAAGCCCCAGACCATTGTCTAGTACAGCGTCGGCAAACTGCGGCTCGCGAGCCACATTTGGCTTTCGAAACCGCGGTTTGCCGCTCTGTTGACGAAGGAGTTTGCCGACCACTAGTTGTTAGTTGTTGGGCTCTCGCAGTTCATGAGCCCATGAGGTCGCCCCTCCTAGTTAATGAAAGAACAACACAGACTTGCCGATCCTTGCTTTAACACATGACGACATTAGCAAAACCAACTTCTACGATCAGTTCAGAAAAGAAGGGACATTTTAATACCAGATCAGACTTCTCAAGGGAAGTTTCCTCACTTCACCAAGGACTAGTGGAAGAGGAAAGGACAGCCTGGGTCCCAGTGGGCATCGGGGAGTTCCAGCTGATTCCCTTCCCAGGAGCTGGCTGCCACAGCATCCCGAGGCCTCGGTGACCAAGCGGGCACTTCCATTCAGGGGGGAAGTCTCCGAAAACACAGGCTTCGAAGTATCAAACCTGTTTAATCTGCCCGTTCTGTGGCTGGTCATCTTCTCTAGACCCTAGTACCTTTGGGCCAGGTCTCTGTCATTGCAGTCCCCACATTGCCTGCTGGCTTTCGCTGCCCACTGAACAGCTAGCTGGCCAGAGACGGGTGCCTCCTTAGAGCTGGCTGCTGGCTGCCTGGCACGGTGCCCAAGGCCCAGCAGGTGCTGGCCAAATACTTATTCCCCGAATGAATTATACGCAACTTCATTCTTTTGCATTTCCAATTAAATAATTAAGGAAGTACTCAGTGTAAGCTACTTCAGAATGAGAGGGGAAATGGTTAACTTCATGCTGAGAGAGAAAATATGTCTGCTAGTTTTCACGTAGGCTGTGTTACAGCTACTTGATTTCCTGTTGGTTGTGTATGTTCTGTTGGGCAATCCACACACCGCAAAGGAGAAGTACTCATGCCTTTCACCGCCCCACCTTCTAGAACAGGGGTTCTCTCCGCCTCATTTCGCATTAGAAGCACTTGAGAGAGGTGACAGTTCTGATGCGGAAATGCTGCGAGTAGGATCTGAACATTGTTTTTTAAATCTGTTTTTCCCAGTGATTTTAATGTGCATCAGTGATCAAGTATCCTAGAAACACTTTTTTTTTTTTTTTTTACCCTAGCAACTGAGCAAGAGGAAGTGGTGAGGGAGGGGGAAGTCATGATGGATCGAAGGGGAGACTGAGGTTCTAGGCTTGGTTCACAACTTCCTGTGTGTCTAAACCTTTCCCTTTGTCTTCCATAAAATGTGGATGATGATGGCTGCCTCGTATGGTGTCACTGAACTTATCTGGGTGCCTGGCACAAAGCAAGTGCTTGTGATGGTTAGTTTTATGGGTCTCTTGTCTAGGCTGTGGTACCCAGGTGTTTGGTCAAACACTAGTTTAGGTGTTAATATGAAGTTATTTTTGAGATGTATGGGGAGGGGAAATTTTTTCCTCTAACTTTTCTAAATTCTTCTGGCTGGACTAATAAATAAACATGAGATAGGTTAACAGGAGAAAATGACCAAATTTATTATACATATACATACTGGAGTTCTACAAGAGTATAGGATCTAGGGCAAATCTGGCAGGTAAGGTTTTTATGTCATTTTTTATAAAAAGAATGTTAACCTTTTTAAAAAATACTTTAAAATGATTTTAGAGGAGAAATCAAGATGGCGGCATAGGTATACACCTAAACTGCTGCCTCGCACAACAATTTCAAAACTACAACTAAAAGACAGAACGGACATCATCCAGAATCACAAGAAAGTTGGCTGAGTGGAAATTCTACAACTAGAAGGAAAGAGAGGGGCTCACAGAGACTCAGAGGAGCTGCAAAAAGCTGAGGTACAGAGACGCGTGCGTGGAGAGAGCGGGTGGCAGTGTGCCTGGCTGGCTTCCTTTGGTGGGAGGGAGACACAGACTCCCATCTGCACTGAACCCCTTATCCTTCTGCACTGAACCCCAGGTTCAGGCGAGACTCATACGGGGAGAGTCTGGACTGTAAAAAGGGAGGAGGGCATGGAAATTTAGGGGAGCCACAAAAGGGCAGAGGTCTGGGGGTGCACATACCACTGCGCTCAGAAGACGGACTGCTGATTGTGTCAATGGCTTTTTCTAGTGGGCGGGAGACAGAGCCTACCAACTGCGCCACTTCTAACTGCACTGAACCCCAGTTTCAGGCAAGACCTTGGGAACCCAGACTCATACGAATCCAGGAGTGCAAGAGAACCAGAAAAGCAGAGGCATGCACATGTTTACGCCCAGAGAGGCTGCAGCAATTACCGAGAGACACTTGAGACCCAGGGGCCACATTAGGGCAGGGCTGACTGGAAGCCAAGGCTGTCTGCTAAGCCCTGAGACTCCACCCCATACAAGCTCAACAGAGAGGCTTTTGCAGTTTTGCAAGTCTTGTATCATAAGGCTGATTCCAACACAGAAGTTCTCCCGGCATAATGAAAATGGGGAGAGATAGGAACAGACTACAAACGAAAGAAATGGAGGAAAACAAACAACTGGATATAGAATTCAAAACCATGGTTATAAGATTTTTCAAGAATTTCCTAGAAAAGATGGATAAATTTAGCGAGACCCAAAAGGATATGAAAAAGGACCAATTAGAAATTAAAAATACACTGACTAAAATAAAAAATATTATACAGAGACCTAACAACAGACTAGAGGAACACAAGAATCAAGTCAAAGATTTGAAATACAAAGAAGCAGAAAACACTCAACTGGAAAAGCAAGAAGAAAAAAGAATCCAAAAATGTGAAGATAGTGTAAGGAGCCTCTGGGACAACTTCAAGTTTACCAACATCAGAATTATGGGGGTGCCAGAAAAAGAGAGAGAGCAAGATACTGAAAACCTATTTGAAGAAATAATGACTGAAAACTTCCCCCATCTGCTGAAAGAAATACTTACAAGTCCTGGAAATGCACAGAACCCCAAATAAAAGGAATCCAAAGAAAACCACAACAAGACACATCATAATTAAAATACCAAGAGCAAAAGACAAAGAGAGACTATTAAAAGCAGCAAGAGGAAAATAGTTAATTACTTACAAGGGAGCACCCATATGACTGTCAGCTGATTTCTCAACAGAAACTAGGCAGGCCAGAGGCGAGTGGCAAGAAATATTCCAAGTGATGAATAGCAAGAACCTACAACAAGATTACTCTATGCAGCAAAGCTATCATTCAGAATTGAAGGGCAGATAAAGAGCTTCACAGATAAGAAAAACCTAAAGGAGTTCATCAGCACCAAACCAGTATTATATGAAATGCTGAAAGGTACTCTTTAAGAAGTGGAAGAAGAAAAAGGTAAAGATAAAAATTGTGAACAACAAATCCTTCAACAAGTGAATCTAAAAATTAAGTGAATTAAAAATCTGATGAACACCCGAAACCTGTTTGGCTCAGTGGATAGAGCATCGGCCTGCGGACTGAAGGGTCCCAGGTTCAATTCCGGCCAAGGGCTTGTGTCCTGGTTGCGGGCACATCCCCAGTAGGGAGCGTGCAGGACGTGGCTGATTGATGTCTCTCTCATCAATGTTTCTAACCCTCTATTCCTCTCCCTTCCTCTCTGTAAAAAATCAATAAAATATATATATTTTAAAAAATCTGATGAACAGAATAAACTGGTGAATATAATAGAATCAGGAGCATAGAAAGCGAGTGGACTGACAATTCTCAGGGGGAAAAGGGTGAGGGGGGTGCAAGGAGAGCCTGGACAAAAATCATACGCCTGTGGATGAGGACAATACAGGGGAGGTAAAAGTAGAGGAAGGGGTAGGAGCCGGGTGGAGGGGAACTAGGAGGTGAAAAAGGAAATAAATGTAATAATCTGAACAATAAAGATTTATTAAATTAAAAAAAAATAAATGATTTTAGCCCTGATGGCTGCTTTGCTTCCCATGCCCAGCACAGATCGGGACCCAGGTAACAAGACAGAAACTTGGCCGATAGTAGCTGCCCTATTTATAAATTCAGCCTAGCACCAGGAATGCTCAGGGCCTACTCAAGAATGCAAATAATCCTTTCCACTAATACTTTCAGGGTAATCTAAGATTGTTGGTAGAGTATTAATTTTTATGGTAAAAGAGTAATCAAGCTTTCAGATTAATTTAAATTAGCTAATTGAAATAAGTGAATATTTAAGAAAATTTAATTTTACTGGACAAAAAGCTGCTTATAAAGTATTAACTAAAATTTCTATTGGTATTTCATCTCATAGTAAAATTGCTTAACGTGCAATGAACATAAAGCAGTCATATTTTTGTGAAAAAAATTAAAATTTAAAGTTATTAAGATTGCATTAAAAATTTACAAAAGTCTTCATTAATCAACAAAGGGGAGATAGTAGGATAATATCATATAAGGAAAATATTCGGTAAGTAAATTATATCTAGAAAATTTTTACTTTATAAAATTAATTTTCATTTGTAATGCTAATAGCAAGACACCCATGAAAAACACACATGGTGTCAAAATAAGCCAAAGGAAAATCATTTGGAAAAATAAAAAGGATCCTAAGACAGTTTTATAGAAAAGATTCCTTTATTAACTTTTGGTCGAGAATATGTTCATATACTTTCAGAAAACAACTCCAAGACCAAGTGGACTCCTGCAACAGAGAGGAATTGACAGGTCTGCTCCAACCACGAAGACAAGAGGAGAAACAGTCCAGAGATGGAAGATGCTGACGATGCCTTGCCATGCGAGCAGTCAGCAGCGTCGCTACAGGATGCCTAGGACCAAACCAGAGAGGGTTGGACCTGCATTGCCACCATTTGTCCACCATCCAGATATCATTGCTGACGTGTACACATAAGGAACTGTTTGACATTGAAACCGGGACTCACAACTATTGGACATTGAAATTGGGACTCAAATATCTTTTTGTTCTTTTAGGTTACTTTCTAGCCTGCAGAGGCAAGATGTTTTTAAAGAAAAGAATTAGAGGAGTGGAGGAAAACAGATACAGAGGCAAAGAAGCAGTGAACAGACTGTCATACTACAGCGGGAAGGTAGGGCAGGTTGGAGGGGAGGGGCTGTAAGAGATCAACCAGCCGAAACCGGTTTGGCTCAGTGAATAGAGCCATGGCCTGCGGACCGAAAGGTCACAGGTTCAATTCTGGTCAAAGGCATGTACCTTTGTTTCGGGCACATCTCCAGCAGGGGATGTGCAGAAGGCAGCTGATCGATGTCTCTCTCTCATTGATGTTCTAACTCTCTATCCCTCTCCCTTCTTCTCTGTAAAAAAATCAATAAAATATATTAAAAAAAAAGAGAGATCAACCAAAGGACTTGTATGCATGTATATAAGCATAACCAATGGATATAGGACACTGGGGGGGAGGGGCAAGTGTGAGCATGTACTGGGGGTAAGGAAGGCTGGGGGAAGGTCAATAGGGGGAAAAAAACGGAGATATATATACTATTATTTGTAATACTTAAAACAATAAAAAAGCAGATGACAATTTGTACAATTATACAAAAAAAATGATTTTAGAGAGAGAGGAAGGATGCAAGGGAGAGAGAAACATTGATTGGTTGCCTCCCACCAGCACCCCAACCACACCCTGACCCTTTACTGAGGATCTAACCCAAAACCTGGGCATGTGTCCTGACCAGGGATGGAACTGGCAACCTTTTGGTGCTTGGGACAATATTCAACCAACTGAGCCACACCGGCTATGGCATTATATGTCATCTTGAGCTAAGGAGAAAGAGAGAGTGGTGGTTTGGGATGTCAAAGGGCAGGAAGGTAATTCGCATGGAGATGGAAAGAAAACGTGTGATAGATAAATGTTTGTTGGACTCTCCTTAACAATGGGATACAGGGAGTTCTTTGATCAAACGGGCCTCATTAGGTTCCTTCCTATCACACACCAGATCTTATTAAACTATAGTTATTGATAATAAAGCTTCCTTCCTGAAGCAGTTCTTCTATATTTTTTTAGGCAGGTAGGAGGAAGACTAAAGGTTTTTTCTTGAGTCATTTTTTCTTGAAAATAATCAGCTTAAAATCATCGATATCCCCAAAGTCACGTTTTGGGGTGGCAACTCTGCTTCCCCTCAGATATAATTAGCCTTTAAATCAGTAGACTTTAAGTAAAGGTGATTATCTTCCAATAATGTATGTGGGCCTCATCTAAACAGTTGAAGGCCTTCGAGGAAGATCGAGGTCCTGGAAGAGGAAGGACTTCTGCCTCCGGACTGCCTTTGGACCCCGGCTGGAGTTTCCAGCCTGCAAACATGCCTTGCAGATTGCAGGATTTCAGACCTGTCAGCACCCGTAATCATGTTAGCCAATCCCTTAAAATAAATCTCTTCTCCCCTCTCCTCCCCTTCCCCTGTTCTTTCCCGCTTCTCCTCCCTCCCCTTCCCTCTTCTCTCTTTCCTGCCCTAATACAGTGCTCGCAAATGCTGGCTACTGTTGTTACCATCTATTCAATAATAGCTGGTGCTGGTTTAGGGCAATAAATAAGGCTGCAGCTAAAGGGTTAGGGCTGTGGTCAGCAAACTACGGGTGGAGAGCCACATGCGACTCTGGCCCACCGACTCTTTGGCCCCTGAAGTGTGACTCTTCCACAAATACCATGGCCTGGGCGAGTCTATTTTGAACAAGTGGTGTTAGAAGAAGTTTAAGTTTATACCTTGGTTGCAGGCGAATCTCCAGTGGGGGGCATGCAGGAGGCAGCTGATTGGTGTTTCTCTCTCATCGATGTTTCTGACTTTCTGTCCCTCTCCCTTCCTCTCTGTAAAAAATGAATAAAAAATAATTTTTTTAAAAAAAGAAGAATTTTAAGTTTTAAAAATGTGGCTCTCAAAACAAATTTCAATCGTTGTGCTGTTGATATTTGGCTCTGTTGACTAATGAGTTTGCCGACCACTGGGTTAGGGCAATGGGATTATCCCAACTAAGTGCTAGGTACGAACTCCCACTATAAAATTCCAGAGTGTGCAGTCTAGGTGCAAAGATCACAGCATGGCACAGAAATCCTTATCCCTTTCTGCATCTGAAACATGGAAATTTCCCTCAGAGCAGGGGCCCTGCAGCAGAGGGCACAGAGCCCCCACACCTAGCTTTGGCTCTGGCTGTGTCACCAACTCACTGTGTGACTGTGGGCAAGTTCCCTGCCTTCTCTGGTTTTGGGCTTCCTGATGGGGTTGGGCTGGGTGATGTGTGAGGAGCTTTCCATCTCAGAACCTCTGAGCTTAGAGTTTTCCTCTGATGCTTCGGCTTGCAGAACAGGTTTTCGCCAGTCTGTTCACGTGGCATTTGTTTTCTGCTCTCCAAGTGGTTTAAGGGTTGGGGCATTTCTATTTATGCTCAGGAGAGGCCACATGGCTGAATCGTGGCTGCCCCCTCCTGGTTCAAAAGATGCCTCAGACCTCTTTCCTAGCTGCAGCCAGGCTCCCAGGGACAGAGGCCCTGGGTCAGGGAAAATCCAGGCTCCCATAGGTCTCTGCTGCAGAAAGTCCCTTCCCAAGTCTGCTCAGGCACCTGGGGACCTCTCCTTCCCTGCCAGCTTGCCCTGGAGAGAGCAGAGACCACACATAGAAGATGTAATGCCCTTCTACAAACTCAGGTGAAAGAAACAGCACAAGCTGTGGTCCTCTGCAAACGACCCTGATTCTGACTATCCCCCCATCCTGCCTGATGTCAGGGGCCTGGGGACATTAGTTCTCAGACCTGACTGCCAAGTTGTTTGCTGTCCCAAGCTGCATGGCCCCTTTGGGCCTCTGCCGTGTCAGTGCCAGGCTGGTGAAGCTGGAACCCCAGTGTCCAGGTGACAAGTGTCGCCTGTGGTCATCCCCTCTGAGCATCTGCCTCCTCCCCAGGGCACCTCCTGGAAAACTTTCTGGATCCACTGAGCTTTTCCTGTCTGCGGGTGCTAAGGGTACCCAACTCTAATCCTAACTGGAGAGGCTTTAGTCTCCATTTGAGGAATGCATGACCTCAACTTGGTGTAAAACTGCCCACCCTCCACCCCACCCCACCCACCCCTGAGCTTCTGGAGTTTCCAGGAATGTTTATGGAGAGCTCACAAACCTTTCTCTCACCTTCTACTCCGGACTGCCCCGCCCCCTTGTGGAATTTGCCTGCCTGTGAAACCACTTGAGGTGAGAACCGTTCATGGCCTTTGCTACCCAGGCCCGTGATGACTATGAGGCTGAGCTCTATCCAGAGGGCACTTGCCAGTTTCTCAAAGCTGCAGTCCTCGAGCATCCAGAGGCAGTTACTGCAGTGGTGGTCTCCCTGCGGCCAGGTTGTGGCCTCAGTAAGGGTGGGAGATGCCCACTCCCTGGCTCAGGATTATCTCTGGCGACCTGGGCGTTCAGTGCTGCCTGTGGACCGGGGCTCTTGGGACCTTCCTGATGAGGACTCTTCTGCCTCAGCCTGTGGCTCCATATGACCCTGACACACATCCATGATGACCTAACTCCTCAGACGGGTCCCATGTTTTAGGAGTCTGCTGTTTGCAGGTGATAAAAACTCAACGTAGCTGCCTATGAGTTAAAAAAAAAGGGGGGGAGCCCTAATCAGTTTGGCTCAGTGGATAGAGCATCAGCCTGCGGACTCAAGGGTCCCAGGTTCCATTCCAGTCAAGGTCATGTATCTTGGTTGCCGGCACATACCCAGTAGGGAGTGTGCAGGAGGCAACTGACCAATATTTCTCTCTCATCGATGTTTCTAACTCTCTATCCCTCTCCCTTCCTCTCTGTAAGAAAAAAAAAATCAATGAAATATATATTTATTTGAAAAAGGGAATTTTATTGGTTTATATCACTGACAGCTCGTGGCAAGTCTCGAGGTATGATTGGAACCAGGAACTCCAACAAGGTGGTCAGAACTCAGCCTCTCTCTGGCATGCTTACCTTTGTGTTGGATTCACTCGCAGGCAAACTGTTTCCTCTTGGGCGCCCCCCAAAAGTTCCAGGCTTACGTCTTCCCTACATCTATCAGCCTGGGGGGGAAAAAGAGCGTCTCTCTGCCATTTCTTCCTACAGAAGTCCTAGAATTGGGTTTCCTTGACTTACTTAGCGTGCCTGTTTTGGAACTAATCCCCATGGAAGATGTGTGTGTGGGTGGGGGGTTGAAATATACATCCCTTCTCACAAGCATGGAGATGGGGGTATGTATGGCTCCATCTGAATTACTAGAATAAAAATGAGGGAGAGGTAGTCCCCCTAAAGAAAATCAGAGTCATCTTAGGAGAAGAAAGGAGAATTGATGCCAGGTGGGAACAAAACCTCAGAGCTCATCCCGGCACATTTGCATCCCTGCATGGAGAGCAAGCGGGGCTCAGGTTAGGAGCCCAGCCCACAGTTAATGCCAGTACAGAAGGGGCCGGAGAAAAAGGAAAGCGAGGGCTGTGAGAGTTCAGAGAACAGAGTGGATGTTTGGATTGAAGCTGTTTCAGAGAGCAGCACTTCTCAAATTCTAATGTGTTTGTGAACCACCAGGAACTTGTTAACTCATGCATTCTATTTCCAGGTCTTAGAGCCGTGGTTCTCAACCAGGGGTTATCCAGCAGGGGCAATGGGTGTGACTTTTAAAAATATTCTCCTGCCCTAGCTGGTTTGGCTCAGTGAATAGAGCTTTGACCTGTGGACTAAAGGGTCCCAGGTTCCATTCCAGTCAAGGGCACATGCTTGGGTTTTGGGCTTGATCCCCAGACATGTCAGGGGAAGGGTAGGGAGGGGCGGGAGTGCAGGAGGCAGACGATCAATGATTCTCTCTCATCATTGGTGTTTCTATCTTCCTCTCCTTTTCAATCTGAAATAAATAAAAATATATTTAAAAATACATATTTAAATATATACATTATCTTTATTCTTTATGATTTGTGAAATGGATTCCAAACCAGGAGAAGAACGGGGTACCATATTTCTCTGAGCCACTGTGAGGGTGCTGTGTCAGTAAGTATAGGTAAACTGAAAACATGGTCCTCTCCTGTTCTAGGAAATCCCTGTGATGCTCTCCTCCTCAGGCGCTTCTTAAAAAAAAAAAAAAAAAAAAAAAAGGAGAGAGGACGAGAGAGAAATAGAAACATCAACGAAGAGGGTGAATCATTAATGGGCTGCCTCCTGCAGGCCCCACACTGGGGATCAATTCTGCAACCGGGCCTGTGCTCTGACTGGGAATCAAACCGAGACTCCCTGGTTTATAGGTCCCTGCTCCACCACAAAGCCTCACCGAGCCTCGAGCCTCGCTGGCCAGCCCAGAGCCCTGTGAACTGACTTCCCCTGGAGAGATAGGGCCTGCAAGGGCCGCTGGGACAGAGCCTGAGCGCAGGGAGCGCCACCAGCACTGGAGTGGCAGGCACTGGGAGCCACGCAGCAGCGGAGGTGAGCTCTTTGCACCACCACCAGGCCAGTCCCGCTTTCCTGTGCTGCAGGCGGCCTGTAGCAGGGCGGGCAGGTGTGGATCTCGGGGGCCGAGGTGCAGAGGCGGTCTGAGCGTCCTCTCTGCCCCAGCGCGGGGCAGGCGCCTAATGGGGACCATGCCCGCGCTAATGGGAAGCAGCCGCAGCGCCCATGTCCACCCTCCTCCTCCCACTCGGCCCCAGAATGGCCGAGATAAAACGGAAGCGCCCCGAGAGGAGCTTTGATTCCAATACGAAACAAATTATTTCTCCCGGAAAGGAACAAAATAAGTCAGAGAGGAGTCGCAGGGCCGCGCTGACTCCTGCCAGGCCACTGTCGGAGGCCCCAGGCCTCCAGGTCCCGAGGCGCTTTCAGGAACAGTGAGTGCACTTGCTCACTGCGCTGCGGGGGGCGACGGGGGTGGGGGCTGGCGGGGGCGAGTTTGGAGTCTCTAGCCTCTGGGACAGCCACCCACAGGCCCTAATCCTTTAAGGCAGTTGGGTAACCCCGTTGCTGGGCGGACCCAAGTCGAGTGAGTGGCCTCCATGCCTGTGGTTCTCAAACTTGGTCAGGAAGCTTCAAAATCTCCCAGAGGACTTGTGAAAGCTCAACTTGCTGAGCTCCGCCCCCAGACGTTTTTATTCTGTTGGGGCCTGATCATTTACATTTATTTTTTATTTTTATTGATTTCAGAGAGGAAGGGAGAGGTAGAGAGAAATAGAAGCATCAATGATGAGAGAGAATCATTAATCAGCTGCCTCCTGCACTCCCCACACTGGGGATGGAGCCCTCAATCCTGGCATGTGCCCCGACCTGAATCAAACCATGACCTCCTGGTTCACAGGTCAATGCTCAACCACTGAGCCCAGCTGGCCAGGCGGATCATTTACATTTCCCAGGTAATGCTGGTGCTCCTGGGTCAGGAATACCGCTTTGAGAACCTGCTGACAAATATGGAGCAGGAGCAAGCTTGGCCCCTCTGCCTGCATTCAAATGGCTGAGTCGCAGGGAGGTCTGCAGGTGGTACTCTGTGCAGTAACTGCCCCAAACCCATCAACCTCTCTTTGGAGCCTGATTTTGATTGATTACCTCTGTCCAATAGGGAACCAATCCAGTTTCACTCCAACGCTCCAACACTGGCTGCAAGGTAGCCTCTCTAGGTATTTCTCCCATTCTAGATCCTTAGCCTCTAAAGAGGTTCCTGGCTGTGTGTCACCCCACCTGGGCCAGAAGTCACTCCTGGCAGGGAACTCTGTGTGTGTGTGTGTGTGTGTGTGTGTGTGTGTGTAGAAGTTTAACAGGAGCTTGCTTAGGGGTCTAAGAACCTGGAAGAGTTAGACTTAATATGTGTTTTAGGTGTGGAATGTCTTGGACAAGTGTCTCCCCTTCTTGTACTACCTAGAGTAGACTATTGGTTCCCAAATTTGAGTGTGAATCAGAATGATCTGGAGGCTTTGGATTGCTGTCTGCACCTCCAGAGTTACTGATTTAGTGGGTCTGAGAATTTGTATTTTTAACAAGGTGATGGTCTGGGTTCCACACTTTGAAAAACCCAATCTAAGTTGTATAGAGCATCTCCAAGCCTTACTCTAGCCTCCAAGTGGTCGTGGTGTCACTGGCCTTTTTTTTTCCCCCAAAATATATTTTATTGATTTTTTTACAGAGAGGAAGGGAGAGGGATAGAGAGTTAGAAACATCAATGAGAGAGAGAGAGACATCGATCAGCCGCCTCCTGCACACCCCCAACTGGGGTTGTGCCCGCAACCAAGGCACATGCCCTTGATTGGAAGAGAACCTAGGAACCTTCAGTCCGCAGGCTGACGCTCTATCCACTGAGCCAAACCGGTTTCAGCTGTCACTAGCCTTTTTGTTGATTTCCCTTCCCAGCTTTCAGAAGGTGATTAGGTCTTGCTCTCTGTGCCACCTGGTTCTGAGAGGAAGAAGCAGCTCTCAGGGTGGTTCAGGCTTGGGAAACATAGCGTCCCCCAAGCCCTCACCCCCATTCCACATGCAACCAGGCATTACACCTCCTTCTCCTTTCTGACATCCCTCACCCTCTAGGTTTGCCTGAGACTCAGCCCTGGGCCAGGCTAAAAACCAAACCAAACAGGAAGCTGAGGAAGGGATCCCTTTGACATCCTGAGGATCCACACAAGGTCAGACCTACAGGGGCTGCTGCTGCCCTTCCACCAGTGACGGTCTCTCCGGGGCAATACTGCTATTTTTAGTCTGTGCCTTATACACCATGGCTATTTTTGAAATATTTGCTGATTGGCTGATTGTTTGGGCAAACCTACCAGAAAAAGAAACAAAACAAGACAACAAAACAAAATTAAGACTCCTCAAGCCTGCCATGGAGGAGGGCCTGATCGGTGTCAGCCAGGTTGGCTGAGGAGGCAGGGTCTCCTCTTAGGTCTCCTGTGCCCAAGGCTCCTGGGTAGGAACCTCTGTGCCTGCAAGCAAGTGAGGTCAGTGTCATTCAGTGTTGGGAGCTTTGAGGTCGCCCCCACAAGCTGGAGATCTTGGAAAAGAAGGGGCAGGTGGTCCATGGGGGGGGGGGCTGGGGTCAACCAAGGTCATGGGGAACCATCCTTTGTTCTAGTGCCTCAGAATTTTCAGAAAAGGCAAGTTTCTGTAGGAATTTAACTGAATATTTATTTACACCAAGAGGTTTAGAAAATACCAAGTGTGAATAATCATGGCATTTTTTGGATTGGATTAGTGTCCAATTTAGATGAAAAGAAGCCATGTGCAACCCATTAGGTTTTCATAATTTTCCTCTTAATTGGTCATACTTTGAGATTGTGTATTTAGGAAATGGCTAAATTGGCTGTAGATTCCCTATTTGGTTATTGCTATGATTCTCAACTCTGGTTGTATATTGGAATTGCCAGGGTTGCTTTGAAAAATTCTGATGCCCTGGCTACATCCAAGATGTGGAACCTGAGCACAATATTTTTAAAGACTGCCCAAGTGATTAAACATTTTTATTTATTTGTTTACTGATTTTAGAAAGAGAGGGAGAGAGGGGAACATCAATTTGTTGTTCCACTTATTTATGCATCCATTGGTTGCTCCTTGTATGTGTCCTGGCTGGGGGTCTGACCCACAACCTTGGCAGGATGGGAGGATGCTCCAACAAGCTAACCTACCTGACTAGGACCCCAGGTGATTTTTGGGGTGCAGTTGGCATAAAATCTGGACTACCAAGTAGTTGGAAGGGGCCAAAGTGAAGCAAATCAGACTTTTAGGGGAATCCGCTTAGCCTTCAGGGATTACTTGGACTGCTCTCTCCACACAGGGAGAGACCATCAGAAGCCACTACCAGGCTCTCCTCCTTACCCACAGCTCTCGTTGACAGGACCCCAGGGAAGGGTTCCTGACCCAGGTAGGCCAGTTTCTCTCTCACAGGAAAATGGAATTGGGACACAGAGATTACGGCTATAACTGGGCTCCTCCCTTGAACAGAGCAGAGGAGAGGCCTGGCCAGAGCAGCAAGAAAAGTTGGTCTGTAGAGGGAAGCTACCGGGGTTCTTGCCATCCCTTCAGCCCCTGTTTCAGCCCTTCACAGGGTCTGGTGGCCACCCTGCTGGGGCTTCAGGGCTTTCGGGGTCACCTACAAATCCTTATAACAATCTGCCCCAGCTCCACCGTTTGATTTAAGCCAGCTCCAGTGGATTTGTGTTACTTAGGACCAAAGAGGCCTGACACGTGTACAGACCACAGCGAAACAAAAGCACGCAAAAATAAACATGTATTCACCCCCATACACACACATCCGGTGTTTGAACCGGGCTCTTTGTAACTCCATGTGGTCCCAATGGAAGATTCTTTGGAATCTGTCTTTTCCGGAATCCAGTTGGAGAAACTTCAGCTTTCAATTCAATTGGGAACAGCAGTGGTTCCCTAATGTGGTTCCATGGCTTCATCAGAATCACCTGGAGGAACTGACTGACATACATTGCCAAGTACCAGCCCCAGAGGCTACAGCTATCCAGTTTGAAGAGAATCTTGAAATCTGTGCTTTAGAAGCTTTCTCCTTGAGATGTTCACATATAGTTGAGCCTATTGCAATAAGATGGGATTTTTTTTTGAGCCTCTTTTTTTTTTCTTTTTAGATGGAGGTAATGTCCTTAACAAGCCTGGGAGATGGGTAAGAGCCTACTTCATGAACACACAAAATAGAACCCAGTGAAATTCGGGCTTGTTAGAGCACATGTATGCAAACAATCAGGCTACAGCGGTCTTTGCAGGTTGGCTGCTTGAGCTGAACAAATGAACCAGATCATATGCCTTGCCTTTTTAACGCCCCCCCCCCCATCCCTCCTCTCCCCCTCGGAAAAAAAATGTGTGTGAAATAGCAAATGTACCTTTTATTTTAGAAACAAAAATATCATATCTGATCCAACAATAGCCGGATCCCTGTGAATGAAGGGTTTGCATATTTTCCTGTTTTAACGGTTCTAGTATAAACAGCCCAAGCCCAGGTCTGATTGTCAGTAGGTCCTGAGCAGCCCAACCAGAGTGCTGGAAATGACTCCTTCAGTTCTGAGAACCTGGATCCGGCTTAGTGCCAGGGTTCAGGCTTGTGTTCAACTGGAGCAATGGGGTCAGGAGTTGAGGGAGAGGGCAATTGCAGTGTTCCCCTAGAGTCTGGACCAAAGCTAATGCCAGAAGCAACAGCAGTAGCAGCTGCGGAGGCAGTAGGAGCAGTAGCTACCACGTATTGAGGATTTATTTGTATAGGCACCAGGCTAAGTGATATAATTATTTATCTGAATACTATGAAAAGCTCGATGTAGTAGCATTGTTATTCCAATTTTTAGAATAAGGTTCAGAGAGGTTTAGCAACTTTTCTGAGACCACACAGCTTCTCAGGGGGAAGATCCAGGATTCAAGTAAAGGCATGTTTGACTCCTAACAATTATAAGATACAGCACACACAAACCCAAGTCAGAGACACCATTTTGTGTGTGTACCAGCTGGGGATACAGGGCTTTGTGTCAAGAGGCAGGGAAGGCACTTTGCTTTCTTTTAAGACATTTCTCTCAGTGCCAGACTCCACTGGTCTCCAACAAAGGGCGAGAGCTATCAGCAGGAGCTGGAAGGCCTTCTCCAAGCTCAAAGCAATCCCAAATGGCTGGGTGGATCCTTTGTGCCTTGAGAGGGGAACCATAACTCTCCTTTGGGGACTAGCAAAAGACTCAAGACTTATTGATAAGCGCTAACTGGTTTAGCTCAGTAGGTAGAGCGTCGTCCTGCAGACTGAAAGGTCCCAGGTTCAGTTTTGGTCAAGGACATGTACCTTGGTTTCGGGCACATCCCCAGTTGGGGGTGTGCAGGGGGTAGCTGATCGTGTCTCTCTTGTAGATGTTTCTAACTCTCTATCCCTTTCCTTTCCTCTCTTATAAAAAAAATTTAATAAAATATATTTTAAAAAAAGATTTATTGACAAGCTACTGATTGTATATTTGGTGACTCAGAGACTTTTCCTGGACCTGAAACAAAGAAAATTGTGCTAGTATATAAAAAAGTTATGATTCACCATATGAAACATTATTAAGCATTCATTGAAAACCATGTTTCAAAGAATAAAATATGGAGAAACTATCATGGTGTAAGGTTAAAAGAGAGAGAACACAAAATTGCAAATTCTATATAAAATATATTATTTTAAGTATGGAAGTTAGACTTACTTTCATTAAAATGTACAAGTAAAGATCCAGAGAGGAAAGCCACCAAAATGTTAACCGTGGTTACTTTCTGGGGATGGGGTGGGATTACCTGTAATTTTTGTTTTCTTTGCACATCTTAGTGTTTTCCCCCAACATCTTCAATGTGAATGATCTTTGTAGACTGGGAAAGGTGACCATATAAAGTCTTCATACGTAGCGTGGAGGTGCGCAGGTATGACTATTGGCTAACTTTTACCCTACCTTGGATTTGAGCAGTTTCTTTCAGCCTCACTGTTCAGAACAAGCATGGAGGTGTCTTGGACCAGTACTGACCCACTAGGCCAGTGGTTCTCAACCTTCCTAATGCTGAGACCCTTTAAGACAGCTCCTCATGTTATGGTGACCCCCAACCATAAAATGATTTCCATTGCTACTTTATAAGTGTGATTTTGCTACCGTTATGAACTGTAATGTAAATATCTGATATGCAGGATGTATTTTCATTGTTACAAATTGAACATAATTAAAGCATAGTGACTAATCACAAAAACAATATGTAATTATATACTGTGAAATATTTATTTCTAATTACAAATGAAATTTTTGTCTTGAATCATGGTGTAGCATGGGTAACAGTCTTTATAAGACAACAGTAAACTACACTGCTACACTTTGCTACACCGAGGAGCGGTGTTTTGGTTCCTAAAACCATGGTAAATATGTGTTTTCTGATGGTCTTAGGCGACCCCTGTGAAAGGGTCGTTCTACCTCCAAAGGGGTCGCGACCCACAGGTTGAGAACCTCTGCACTAGGCAGAGCCTGCACAAGGCCCTACCCGGTACCGTGCCAGGTCCGGGTGGAACCAGCGCTTTCCGGCCTTTGGGGCGCTTTTAATTCTGTTGGGGCGACAAGTACATTGCAACCAACAGTGACAGCCATGCTCCCAGGCTGCTACTATTACGTAGGGTTGGAAGTGGATCCGAGGGTGGGCAGGGTTTTCTGGGGCGGGGGGGGTTTAAGGCATGGCCAATGGGGTGCCAATCAGGCTATGGTACAGCGAGTACAGGGGCCTGAGCATGGCCTTGGGCTCCCCCCCCCCCCACGGGGTCCCCAGAGTCCTCCGGATGCGCCTGGAGGACGTCGGTGGGAGGGTGGCGGCTTCCCCGGCCCCGCTGCGCTTCTCCCCGCGGGCCTGCCAGCCGGGAGCCCGGCCGAAGCCGCCGAGCAGCCGGGTGGCCCGCGCGGAGCTTAGCCTCCGGGTCTGAGAGCCCCGAATCCCCAGTGTTGGCGGCTGTAGGGGTCAGGGGAATGGGGCGGGGGGCGTGGAGGGCGCGCGCAGGAGCCGGAGCCGGAGCAATGCAGGAGGGTCTCCGAAGTGGTTGAAGGTGCGGCAGCCACTCCCGGGACCGGAGAGAGTGGGGTCACCCGCTCCGCGCCGCCGTGGTGGTGCCGCCTCGCCCGGCGCGAGCCCCGCTGCGGGGCGCAGCTCCGGGGCCTCGGAAAGAGAGGGCGACGGTGTTGCTTAGCGCCAGCAGAGGGCAGCCTCGAGGCTGCGTAGCCGCAAGGTGACCTCGCTAAGGGGCGGGCTCCCTTCCAGAGCCCCGGCTTTCTGCCCGGTGGGGGCGGCCTTGGAGCCTGTGACCTCAGTGGGCAGGAGCCCAGCCCTGAGGCCCAAGGGCATCTGGTGAGATGTGGTAAAGCTACAGCCCCAGAGTGAGGGCTTGGGGCTGGGGGGAAGGGGTTCACCAAATAAATGCCTCAGTAGAGGAAGCAAGAAGCAAAACTCCACACGCACACAGGAATGCATAGAATACTTAAGCTACAGATTGCGAGCGTGTAGGAGCTTTTTAAATGATGCTGGGGGGAGCGAAGATCATCTCTGTGTTTTTGGTGAGGGAATGAAGAGACTAGGAGCCCGAAGGCTCAGAGCAGCAAGCAGATGGAGAGGTGCCATCATGTTAGGGGCAGAGGGCCCTGTGGTTAGGGATCCAGAGCTCCCTCCCTCGACTGTGCTTTTCTCCGCAGAGGCACTCAAGTGACTGGGGATTCCACCCCAGACCTTGGGTACTTCCTGGCTGTTTCATTTGGGGCAATGCACTGAACTACTTCTGTTATATGGGCAGGATGGGCTCCCGTCTTTGGCGATGCCAGACAATGGAAGTTCAATGAATTCCAGGCTTCTCCCTCCTCCAGCTCCGGCAGGACACCCAGCTCCTGGGTGTGTTGCTCGGGTGAAAGGATCCTGTCACCGGCCTTTGACGGGGGACGTAGCTGTCTTGGAGATAAAGGCCCGCCAGGCTTTGGGACCAAGTTGTACGTGGCCGGCCACAGCCCTGGAATCTCCCGGGGCTCTTTCTTTCGGGGCATTCGGGTGAACCCGGAGCTACTTGTCCTGGGCGACCGGGTCACCGAGCTCCGGAAGAGTGCACTTATCAGCGAACGGACTGAAAGCCTGGCGCTCTCTTTGGCTCTCTGGGGATGCCTGGCAAAGGGCCAAGACCCTCTCCCGTGGTTCTCAGCCTTCCTAATGCCGCGACCCTTGAGTACAGTTCCTCATGTGGTGGTGACCCCCAACCATAGGATTATTTTCGTTGCTACTTCATAACTGTAATTTTGCTACTGTTATGAATCGTAATGTAAATATCTGTGTTTTCGTAATGTAAATATCCTTTAGAGCAGTGGTTCTCAACCTTCCTAATGCCTCGACCCTTTAAGACAGCTCCTCATGTAGTGGTGACCCCCAACCATAAAATGATTTCCGTTGCTACTTCATAACTGTAATCTTGCTACTGTTATGAACTGTAATGTAAATATCTGATATGCAGAATGTGTTTTCATTGTTACAAATTGAACATAATTAAAGCATAGTGGTTAATCACGAAAACAATATGTAATTACATATTGTGAAATATTTATTTCTAATTACAAATAAATGAAATTCTGCCTTGAATCGTGGTGTAGCATGGGCAACAGTCTTCATATGACAACAATAAACTACATTGCTACATTTTGCTACACCGAGGAGCGGTGTGTTGGTTCCTAAGACCATGGGAAATAGGTGTTTTCCAATAGTCTTAGGCGACCCCTGACGCAAAGGGGTCGCGATCCACAGGTTGAGAACCGCTGGTTTAGAGGATCCTGCTAGCGGTTCTCAACCTGTGGGTCTCGACATTAGAAAGGTTGAGAACGGCTGCTGTAGAGCCCAAGACCATCGGAAAGCACAGTTATTTAGACGACGATTCATTCACAGTAGCAAAATGACAGTTAAGAAGTAGCAACGAAAATAACTTTATGGTTGGGGGTCACCACCACATGAGGAGCTGTATAAAAGGGTCGCGGCATTGGAAAGGTTGAGAACCACTGCTCTAGACAGATGGACGTGGGGTCGCTCGGGCCAACCACATCCACGTTCCACAGTCGGTGTAGCTTTGGCAAGCCTCCGTCTCTCACAAACTGTATGCAAACAGGCACCTGTTAAATCATCTTGGTTTGTTTCCACCTTCCAAACCTCCAGGGGAGAGCATTTCCCAGGGTAAGTGTGAAAACCGCGATGGAAAACTGTAAATGTGGGGTGCAATTACTATCCGTGAGCCACCAAGCTCACACAGTGTGGGAACAGGACAGATGCAAGAGCCGTGTCCAAACGTGTGTTCATGCATATCACAGGTGTGTACATGTGTGTGCCTGTCTCCCTAAATGTATGACAGGTGTACACATATGTGCATGTGTGTGCACACGAACACGGGCCGCCCTCGTACAGACGTGTGCATGCACGCAAACGTGGCTATTTGTGCCCGGAGGCAGAGTGTGCACACGGCTCAGCCAACCCCTTCCTCTCGACCCCTTCCCCCGGGTCAGTGCCACCGGGGAAGCCGGCTCTCACCTGCGGCTCCAGGTGCGGGGCAGCCCGGATCCAGCCTGCGCGGGCCCGGGCGTGCTCCTTTACCTTTCACCGGCCCCGTGCGGACTTCTCCATCCCCACGCCAGTTGTTGGGGGCGAAGGAGGGAGAAGGAAGAGGTGGAGGGCGCTCCAGGCTCCCTAGGTCTGTCCCTTCTTTGCCTCCCCGGGGCGCGTCCCCAAGGGAGAGAGGAAAGAGGGGCCCTGATGGGCTCAGGGAAGGCGTCCTGGTCCCCTGCCCTCAGAAGCCACCGCGAAGCAGGCGCCCCGCGGGTTCCCCTCTCGGCCTGGGAAATGCACGGCTGCTGAGGGACCAGGCACCACCAGGATGTCCCCGCCTCTGCACCCGCCGGCGGCCGGCTGGTCTGCGCTCTTCTCCGCACGAAGGGCTCTTTGCAGCGCAGCCCTCGGTCACCGGAGCGCGGCTGCGGAGAAGGGAGCTCCCTGCGCCCCCGGCGAGTCCGAGGACGCCGCCAGGCAGAGGCAGCGCCGCCGCGCGCCCGCGCCGCCGACGGGAGAGCCTGACGCAGAAAACCCGACGCCGCGACTGGAGGAGTCTCCGCGAGCGGGCACGGAGGCGCCGCCGGGACAGGCAGACTCGGCGCGAGTTCGGATCCGGGGCCAGCCGAACCCAGCGGCCGCGAACGCCGGGCGCAGCCAGAGGGGCGCACGGCTGCACCCCGGAGGGCCAAGGCCGGCGCGGGTCGGCGCGGGGGGGCGGCCCCAAAGTCGGAAACCGTGACACTGCGGGAGCTGGGTCCCGGGAGGTCAGTGACCGTCGGGGCAAGTGGGTCGGTGCCTCAGAGGGGTCCCGGCCGGGGCGCCCGCCTCCAGCCGGCCCCGCTCCCCCGCCCTCGGGAATCCACGGGCCTGACCCAGCCTTGGTCTCCGCGGCCAGCGGCCGGCCGGGGGGCTTCAGGAAAGAAGACAAAGGCCCGGTGTCCCTGCGGCGGGGCGGGGGCTGGTTTCCGGACTGTGCTCGCACTCGCGGCCTTTAGCAATTGTTGGGGGGAGAGTCTTTAAAAAGTCGCACTTCCTCCCTGCGCCCTCCCTCCCTCCCGACACACACACACACACACACACGCACTCACACTCACACACCCACACTCATACACGTACACACTCATACACACATGCACGCACAGACACACGCATGCACACGCACGCACACTCATACACACTCACTCACATTCACACACACACACACATATGCACACACACACACCTGCATGCACACGCACACACACTCATACACACGCACTCACACACACCTGCATGCACACGCACGCACACACATACACACGCACTCACACACACCTGCATGCACACGCACACACACGCGCGCAAAGGGAATGCCCTCCCCTCCTCATCCCCAGAGACGGGCCTTCCCGGGACCTGCCCTTCCTTTTCGTTGTTGCCCAGAGCGGTCATCTTCCTCCGCGCAGAAGGGAAGGTCGGGAAGGCGGTGCGGGGTGGGCCTGGCGGTGTAATTACCAAACACAGCGAGGCGGGCCGCGCTCCCGACGTGCGGAGCCAGGGCGGCTTCCCGACGGCGGCGGCTCCCGCGGCCTCGGCCCGGCGCGTTCAGCACCTTCGGGGCCGCCTCGGCCTCCCGAGCCTCCTCGCCCGCCCGCCGCGGGGAGCGCCCTGCGCGCGGCCAGGACAGCTCTCCCCGAGCGGTGTCAGGAGCTGCCGAGGCGCCGCGGGCCGCCCGGGGAGGGGACCTGCGCGGGCTGCGTCCGGCCGCCCAGGGGCTGCGGCGGGTCCTCGGAGCGCTGACCCGCACCCGCCCCGCGCCCCGCTCGGGCGGCGCCTCTGCCCGCTGCCGCTCGGCCCGACCCGCTTCCTGCGTTTGCCCTCACGTTTCCCGTTGCTCCACACAGACCCAGGGGGCCTCTCCCGCCAGCTGACCTCCGACACCCCGCCCCGCGCTACCGCCGGCTTCTGCAAAGGCGGGGGCGGGGGCCTCGGCAGCCCCGCGGGCCGCAGGGAGGCTCCCCGGCCCAGCGGCAGCCGGAGAGCTGGGAGGGGCGGCCGGCCGGGGTGCGGGCTCCAAGCGCCTGGGTGCGTGTCACTTGGCAGGTCAGCCGCGTCTTTCTCAAAGAAAGCCTTGTGTGTCTGTCGGCGAAGGCAGCCTCAGGAGAATGTTTCTTATCTTCCCAGGTCCAGGGGCCGGGTCAGGGTGGACGCAGTTGCCTGGGGAAGGGTACAAAGGAGTGGCCGTGGCCACTGGGTTAGGATGTCAGACCCTGCAGGGTAACTATGAAAGGCTCCTTCCTTCTTCCCTCCCTCCCTTCCTTCCTTCTTCCTTTCTTCCCTTCTAACCTTCCCTTCTTTCTTCCTTTCCTCCTTCCTCCCTTCTCTCCTTCCCTCCCTCCCTCCCTTTCTCCCTCACTCCCTTCTTCCTTCCTTCAAAAGGGGGAGGGAAAACCACCTACTATAAACCAGGCATTTCACACTAGAACATGTAATTATTGTAATAACCCTGCACGGTATTATAATTTGTTCTATTTAACAGGTGAGAAAATGAAACTCCCCCCCGGGTGCTCTGCCCCAGGTCACACAGTTACTAAAGGAGGCTGCTGGGCTCCACACTAGTTCTTCCGAACGGAACAGACTGCGGTCGGTGCCCCATCCCACAAAGGCACACCCCTGGGGCGACGGCGTCCCAGAACCAACGTGCGGGAGCTTATTACCACGCTGAGACGAGCTCCCCCAACATCCATCGGCAGGCCCTGTGTCACTGGGAGAGCCCAAGTGGGCAGCTGGGCTCAGCCCTTACAGGTCTCTCCTTAAAATTTCACGGCCACTCCTTTGTACCCTTCCCCGCAATGAGCCAGGTGACCTTTTCTCAAGACTCCATTTTCCTTAAATGTAAATGAAGAGATTCAGGGTTCCTGGGGACCCGACACCCTTTTGTGACAGAAAGGAGCCTTCTCCCCAGAAAGCAGAATATTGATGAGACAGCTTAGTTTCAAGAATCCTTAATTTCTGGTTGTCCGCAGGAGAGAACTGGGGGCAAGAAGGTTTTTTAACCAGCTACTCCATGCCTCTGGTCTCTGTCACATGGGGGAGGGGTGGGATCGCGGTCCGCTCCCTTCCCATGGGTTCCACAGGCTTCTCCAGGAACCAGGGCCTGCCCAGCGGGGGCAGCAGGCATGACAAAACGTGGTCACCACTAGGTCAGCTCCTCAGAGTGAGGGCACACCGGGGCACCTGCACCGGGCCCAGTGGTTACCAAGCTCCAAGCCTCCTTTAAGGAAAGAGCTCATTCGTGGGCAGACTCTCTTGGGTCTGATCTAGTTTTACTTGGGTCTGGCCCATCCTCTCCTGCCCCACTGCCTTGAAGAAGCCCGGTCTTCCCCTGATTTTCACCTACCACCAGGGGGCTCCTTGCATCCTGGAGCTCCAGCCCCTGCTGGACCCAGGCAAGGGCTGACAGACCCTAAAATCTGGAGAAAGAGGCCAGCCTTCATGCCCACCCAAACTGGACATGCAGGATGGTGAACTCGTCACTTAAGCAAGGAGAAAGCAGACTCAGAACACTCTCTGGAGTAGGGAATGGTGCCATTCCAGAGAATCCCCACAGTCCCTGGGTGCATGTGCTGCACTGGCAAAGATTTCTCCAGGGTCCTCCTGAGAACAGGACACCCTCAAAAACCCAAGTATGCTGGCTGAGCAGTCTTAGAGTGGAGGGGTGACAAGAATTGGTGTGTAAATGTGAGGATGGTTACATGCATATAAGCACACACATACTTCTCATTCAATACCAGGTGTAGCAACTCCTTGTGCAGGACTTGCAGAAGGTGGCAGGGTATGTGTATCAGACTCAATTTATGTTGTATTTACACTACACACTGGCAAACATATACACACATACCCATGTGTTCTGAGCCATCTAGATTAGACTGTATAAGCTAAGGCATGATTGCTCCATATCAGGAATTCTCTTAAATACTTTTGCCCTTACTTAGGGAATTTCTTAAGTCATCTTCTGCAACAGAAACTCAAAAGTGCAGAGGAAGAAGAGAAAGAGGAAATGAGAGACAGGAAAGTCAGCCATTGCCCTGAACTTGTAGCACTGGGGGGACAATGAGAAAACTATAGGGTTCTGAGACACCTCTAGGGCTGGAATTCAGGACCGATGTCTAAACGTGGGCATCTGTGGGAAGGTGGGGTGTGATTTGGCTCCCTTCTCTCCCTTCCCCAATCCCTGTGTAGACCAGGAATCCCACACAGATTCCTTAATTTCATCATTTGTACTTGGTGAGGCTGCTGCTCTCCCCAGCCTAGGGTGCCCTCCTGCCTTTTAGTTACTGGGGGGCAGAGAGAAGTCCTGTCCTCAGGTGCTGGTCTAGGCGAACTTTCCTACCTCACTGAAGGCTCTGCCTTCTTTACTTTATCTGCTTGGGATAGCGGTTGGGAGGTGCTGAGAGCCAGCTTCCAAACAGAGAGCCTCAACCAGCTGAATCCAAGGATCAGTATGTAGTCTCTGTTATCATTCAGCAAACCAGGATTGTATACACAGAACATAACGGCACACGTTGCCAATGACTTATAAATACAACACTCACTATGGTTTCAGTAAGCCACTCTCTGAGTACTAGCCATAGGATTATTGCAATGCCCTTTCTAGAGGTAAATGACAGACAGATACACCTCCCACCCTGTCGCCAGGATACTGACTTGGGTTGTATGCACACATTTGCAGCAGGCATAGACTTGGGAGTATCACTCCGACTGTGTAAGAAAACACAAACTCGCATGGGTGCAGAAACCACAACAAATCCTACCTACAGCCACGCCTTGTGAATGAACCACCACAGATAAAGTCTCTGAGGAGGTTAAACAGCCACAACAGACCATCCAACTGCCTGTGGGGATACATTTCACACCACAGGAAGCACAAACAGACAAGCACACAGCGGTCCACTTTCTTTTCTGCAACTCCTCTGAGTCATCTAGACGACGGTGCAGCGGGTTGCCAGACGTGCCCAGACACCAGGCCTGACCTGCCTCTTGGGCATCCAGCCCCGGCTGAGAGTCTCCAGCCAGTTCTTCCCGGCTCCTCTGGCCCCGGCAGGCTCCAGTCCCTGTCTCAGGGCGACGCTACTCAGAACCTCCGTGGCTCCCTTCTCTCCCTCCTTTCCAGCCTTCTGAGGGAAGCCTGAGGGAGGAGGGGGCTATCCGGAGACAGGGCCTTTTCCCCTTGGGCCCAACTACTCCTCACAAGGGTCTCACCCTGAGGGCCCCAAGGAGTGACCAGAACCATTCAGGCTGACGTGGAAGACCTACAGGCTCATTTCCTAAGGCTGCAGCGTGCAGCCACTCCCAGTCCACTAGAACCCCAGGCCCTTTGGTCACTGTTGTCAGGTTCAGAGTGGGGGGCAGCGAGGGACACTTGTCTGGATGGGGGACCCAGCCCAAGTTTTACTGGAGTGGCAGCGAGAGCCGGCTGATACCGGTCATCTGATGGGAGAACTGAGGGTGGACCGTCCCTAATCCTGCCCCCCTGCCTCAGGGCTCCAGACTGCAACGGGGTCCCACAGGCTGGTGTCCCTCAGCGGAATGAATGGTTTTAATTCGTTATTAGAAGAGTCTCAGTAAAGGAAAAGAAAGGAGAAAAAAAAGATAAGATTTCTACAACCGCGCAGTATGTTCATTATTTTGTAATGTCCGCATTTCTTACACATCTCCAGATACATGCATTATGATGATGAATAATAAGCCACTCGTTATATTTGTATAGAGGTTTTCAGCTTACAGAACATTTTTTTTTTTTGGCAAACAGGATTTTAACTATTTGGAATAAACGTATCTAGCTGTTATACTTGACTGGAAAAAAATTTTATAAAGTATGAGGACAATATAAGGAAAACAAGTCCACACACACCTAGTCCGACTGTGTAAGAAAATACAAACGTGCACGGGTGCAAAAAAAAAAAAAAACCACCGTAAACCCTACCTACAACCGTGCCTTGTGAACGAACCACCGCCGCAGATAAAGTCTCTGATGAGGTTAAACAGCCACAACAGACCAGCGAGGACACGGAAACAAACAACCCCCCGCGTAAACAAACCCCGGCCGCCCTCAACCCGCCCTCCACCCGTGTTTATCTGGAAAAGGATAAAATTTTGCTGAAAACCTCCTTCTTTTGACTGGCTGCTGAACAAAAAACGCAGGCACGACAGAAATAACAAAAGCCAGCCCGTGTTACAAGAAAGAAACAAGAAATTTATTCGAGTATTGACAAAACAACCACAAGACAACAAAAGTGCTCTAGTTCTCTCTAGAGAATTTGGTCCTCCAAACGACACACTACAAAACAACCAGGCCTGGGAATTCCGGACAGGTCGGCCCTGGGCCCCGCACGAGCCTCTGGTCCGACTGCTGCCCAGGTGCGAGAAGCAAGACGTTTGAAAAAAAAAAGCACAAATCAGGGAGCGGAGGAGTCGTCCCCGAGGAGTTGGCCAGGCAGGCTGTGATCTTCCCAGCACTCGGGGCTTGCATCGGAAGATCCGGGGAAAAAAAATTTTTTTTTAAATTTTTTATTTTAAATAGAGCGAGGGGGTGAAAAAAAAAAAACACCCCACTCTGTAGAGGAAACCATCGTTTACTGAGCGTATTCTCCTACCTCTCTGAACACAGCTTTCGGAAGGCCCGGCAGGAATGCTACTTCAAATCTCCTGGAAGAGAAGATTTTCATGTTCTGCTTTAGCGAACTCCAAGGCCACAAAGACTTTTCGCCGCCGATGTTTCCCGGTGAGTTTTTTCTTCCTTAACCAATGTTTTTAAAAGGTTACCTAAAACAGCCCTCTCTCCCGATCGTTTTCAGCAAAGCCTCCTCGCCAGCCCGCGCGCGGGGTGGTGTGAGCCCCGGGGCGCAGGCCGCCGCCGGTTGGTTCCCTGCTCGGTGGGCCCACACCCCGCCGCCCTGCCCGGTGGGCCCTGTGATGGAGCGACTTCGGAGCATCTTCGAGAGGGTCTGGAGCAAACCACGCTTTCGTCCCTCTCTTCCCGGCGGCGGCGGCGGCGCGGGGATGGATGTCGGCCCGGACCCGTGCCTCTGGGCCAGGATTGCCGCGCGGCCGCCCCGGCGGGCAAAGAAGCTGAGCGCGAGCGCACCGACCCGGGCGAGACTGTCCAGCGGTCCGCGCCGCGGCCGCCCGGCTTGCCCCTTGGCCGGGGCAGCAGCGTCGCTCCGCCGGGAATTTCGGTCCGGGGTGTCCAGCCCGGACGCCGGGGCCTGCAGCGAGCGCGGGGAGAGGCGGCCTGCGTGCGGGCGGCAGGAGCAGACGGGGCGCAGAGGGCAGGCAGGGAGGCGAGCGCTGGAGGCGAGAAGCCAAGGAGACAAAGAGGAGCGAGGGGAGCCGAGGGCAGGGAGGACGCGCGGAGGAGCCCCGGGCGCTGGCTCAGCAGGCGGCCCCGGCGGGCAAGGCGGTCGGGCGGGCGCGCGCGCGGTCCGCCCGGCATCCATCGCACGTCCCTGCCTCCTCGCCGCGCAGGCGTGCGCCCCGCGGGGGCCCTCAGAGGTCGAGGCGCGAGTGCAGCGCGCCCGTCTTGCTGTCGTGGTCCCAGTAGGAGCAATGCATCATGGCGAGCTCGGGCTGCCGGGCGCAGGCGAACTGCAGGCCGGGCGCGTTGGTGGGCGCCGGCGCCGGGGGCGCGGCGGCGGCCGGGCTGGCGGGGCTGAGCTGGCTGGGGGGCGGCGCGGCGGCCCCGTGGTGCGGCGGGGCCGGCGGCGGGGCGGCGGCGGCGGCCGCGTGCAGATGGTGCGCGTGCGGGTGCGAGTGGGGGTGCGGCGGCGGCGGCGGCGGGGGCGCAGCCGGCGGGCCGCCCAGGCCGTTGTAGGAGTTCACGACGCCCGGAGGCAGCGCCATGCCCTGCACGCGCGAGTACGGCCCGTACGAGGCCGCCGCCGGGCCCGCCAGCCCTTTGACCACGGCGGCGGCGGCCGCGGCGCCCGGACTTCCCGGGCCCCCGGCCGCCGCCGCCGCCGCCGCTGCCGCCGCCGCGGCCGCCGCCATCTGGCAGGAGGCGTAGGGCATGGGCGAGGGCGGCTGCGGCAGCGGCCACGAGTTGTTGAGGAAGCCGGACTGCAGGTACTTGGGCGGCGCCAGGTAGCCGTAGCCGTCGGCCGCCGCCGCCGCCGCGCCCGCCACGCCGCAGCCGCCCGCGGCGCCGCCGGCCGCGAAGAGCCCCTTGCCCGGCGGGAAGTGCGCGGGCGGCGGCCGGAAGGGCCGCTTCATGCGGCGGCGGCGCCGGTAGTTGCCCTTCTCGAACATGTCCTCGCAGGCCGGGTCCAGCGTCCAGTAGTTGCCCTTGCGCTCGCCGCCGCCCTCGCGCGGCACCTTGATGAAGCACTCGTTGAGGCTGAGGTTGTGGCGGATGCTATTCTGCCAGCCCTTCTTGTTCTTCTCGTAGAACGGGAACTTGGCGATGATGTACTGGTAGATGCCCGACAGCGTGAGCCTCTTCTCGGCGCTCTCGCGGATCGCCATGGCGATGAGCGCCACATAGGAGTACGGGGGCTTCTGCGCCGGGTCGGGCTTCTCCGGGGCCGGCCCGCCGCCGCCGCCGCCGCCGCCGCCTCCGCTGCTGCCTCCGCCGCCGCCGCTCTTGCTCGGGCTCGGCGGCGCCTCGGGCTCTTTGGCGGCGCGGGCGGCCTCCGGGGCCAGCAGGGCCCCCGCGGCGTCCTGGGGCTCGGGGTAGCTGGCCATCGCGGCGGGGTCGGCGCGCCGCCGCGGCCGGGCAGCCCTCACTCTGCTCCGCCGGCGCCGGCGCGGCCGCGGGGCCGGGCGGGCGCACCAGTCCGTCCCGCTCGAGGCCGAAGCGCAAGCTGCTTGCTGGCTGTGGCGGCCTCGGGCTCTTCCCCGCGCGGCTCCCCTCTGCTCCCGCGGGGCGGGCGGCCGGCCGGAGTGGAGCTCAGCGTCTGGCCATGGGGGAGTGCGCCCAACCGAGAGGGGCTCCGGCCCCGCCGCCCCTCCCCGCCGCCGGGGCCAGTCCCCGCCTCGGTGGGATTTCGGAGCTGCGCTCCTCCCCGCCCCCACCCGCCGGTTCCTCCAAGCGGGACCCGCGTCTCCGGCGGAGCTGCCGCCCGCCCGGAGTCCCGAGTGCGCCAGGAGCCTCGCTCTGCTCTGATTCGTATGGGCGCCGCCGAGTTCCGCTTGCGTCAGGCGCCTTCGCCCCTATAGCGGGGCGGCCAGCCGCGCACGGGCGAGTTCATCTCCAAGTCACTTTTTGGTAAACGCCCCGCACACAGCCCGGGCCGGCCTGCCCCCGCCCAGAGAGCTCGGGGGCGCGGCGGACGGCGGGGCTCGCGCTCTCCGCCAAAAAGCCCCGCGGGTCGGCCGCTGCTCCGCTCGCTCCGCGGCTCCGACCGCACTCGACCCGCGCGTCCAGGGAGCTCGGGCCCCTACCGAGGAGAGGCGAGGCGAGCTTTCAGGTGAAAGAAAACGACTTCTCTGCTCTGCCCTTTGCTGCTGTCTGTCTTGGGACTAAACTTCTGGCGCGGGGCTGGGGGAGGGGCGGGACGGCCAGGGGGCCGGGCGGGGGTGGGGTGGAGAGAGCTGCGCGGTGGCCTGGGGGGAAAAACCAGCCCAGAAACGCGTGTCACTGAAGGAAGCAGCCTCGGGCTGGGTCTGCTCCTCGCGCTCCCAGGGCGACGGGGCCTCGGCTGGGGCTAGGGCGAGGACGGCGGGGGAGAGAGGTTTTGGGGGCTCCGCTTGCAGCCCCTCCGCCTTTTCTGGAGCGAGGAGCCTGACCCTCCTCAGACTTCGAGTGGTACTCGGACCCGTTGGATGTGTGCTTCAGACTCCATTCTGCTCCGGCTCTCGCCGTGGGGCTTGCGGGGAGGACTGTGTGTAAGGGCACTAGTATCGCATCCAGAAGTCAGGGGAGTCAGGGGAGGGTCTGACACGTGAGATACCAGCTGCCCCCGGTGCTCGTGTGCAAACACAGGGGCGCACTTGTACAAGCTGTGAGCGTTAGGAGATAAACAGTTATAGATAGCCAATGATATGTGTATCGCACATCGGATAAATGTGGCTCCAGGACATTGCCTCGCCCTTTCTTTTTCCTCTCACCTCCACTCTCTCTTTTCTTCATTCTTCCCTCCCTGCTTTCCTTTCTTTCTCAATTCTTCCTGCCTCCATTGCTGCCGGTGTATATATCCTATCACAGATAGGAAGAAACACAGGCGGCGAGGGAATCACTCATTTCATACTCCCTCCTGACATTTATTACGATCTTTCTCCAGGGTTGAGGGGTGCGTTCTCACCTCCCTTCAGCAGAAGTCTGATGGGGACCCAGTTACATCTGCCTGTGCGGACACTGGGTCAGGGGAAGTCCGAGCTGGCGAGAAAAGAAAGTCAGTCAGGCATGCCTGGCTTCTCACAGTTGACAGCCTCAACAAAAATCCCGTGCTTAGCGGTGGGAGTCCCCCGGCCCCAAACTGCTGGGCGGGGAGCAGGGGCAGAGATTCTTTGTAGAGGAAGGTGGATGTTCTGCAGGTGTGTGTGCCTGATCGGCAGGTCTGGATTGGTTGGCCCAGTGCCTGTCACCACCTGGTCCTCTCCGGCTGCCCAGTCTCTGGGGAAGTCACAGCCCACCTGCACGAGCTGCTACTTCCCACTCGGGCCTCTGAGTCTGCACCCCGATGTTAGAGGAAAGGAGGACAGGGTGATGGGGCTCTTGGGATTCAGCATCCTAAAGGTGAGGTTACTGCAGAGAGGTCAGGAGAAATGCCTGGCCTGACCGCCACAGTAAGGTTCCCTGAAACTCATCCCATAAATACTCTTCCCCCACCATTGAAAATACCTCCTACTAGCGGGATGGCTTTCTCCCACTGCCCCCGGCATACACCAGGGCAAAGCGGCACTTTTCACACCCTCTGTGCCTGCTTCCTGAGCAGGAGTGCGTGTTTTTCTCTGTGCCTAGGCTACAATGGGACGGTTCAGCTTGGGCTGCTGAAGATTGACTCGGTGAGGTGGCCGACACCCCACAGGACCTGGGGGGAGGGAGGAGAGCCCCAGCTGCCCCTTACCCTGGATACTGCTATCTCCTTTCTTTTTCCTGACCACCCAGGCTGGCGCTCTGTCCCTCTTGCCGGTGCAGGCATTTCCGCTGCTGGCCAGCAGCAGCCAGGTGTAACAGCATTGTTGTGTGTGTCATCACTTCCCCGGATTCCAAACGCGGCTCCCTTTTCAGCCTTTTAAGGAGTGTGAGTGTGTGTGTGTGTGTGTGTGGTGTCCCGGGGTGGGGAAAGGAAGGAGTGCCTCTAAAGGGTTCTCGGAGTGTGAGAAAGGAGTCCGGCTCTCCCAGGTATGGCTCTCTCCAGGAGACCAGTTCCCCACCTTGCAGGGCGGGCTGGGAGGGCCGGCCTCCCCGAGAGGCCAGGACCGCTGGTGGAAGAACAGACTCTGCCGATGCTTGTGCGGGGCTCCAGGCCCGGGCTCTCTCCTCTCGGCGACTCAGGACCCTGGCTCCTTGACGTCGGTGGTGCCTGCCTCGAGGATGGAGCTGGAGCTCCTCGCCTCCGCGGCCCGGTTTCCCGGGGCCCGCGCGGCTGCCGCTCAGGAGGCACGGGCGCCTCCCTCCAGTCTTCCCGCCCGAGCGCCGCCGGAAGATGCCGGGCTAGACCCGCTGACGGAGCGCGGCCTCTCCTCCCGAACCTCCGAGGCCCTGCTCCCGCCCCATGCGCGCCCTGCGCTCCGACGCCCTGACCGCCGGCGTGAGCACAGCACTGGGCTCTGCAGGCGGGAGGTGGTGACCGGCGCGGGGCCAGCCACTCCAGACGTGCCAGCCGCACGCTGTGGCTGAGCCTGAGGCCGGGGACCCTGCGACCATCAGGTGGCCCGCGCCTCGGGGGCTGCGGTCCGGCCTGGCCAGGTGAGCGCCCTCGGGCCCGAGGCAGGCAGCGCTGACCTGGCGCGGCTCCTTTGGTCGGTCCCGCGCGTCCGCCAGCCACCTGCACCAGGTCCTGTGACCCCCTTTCCTGGCAGGGCTCTGACCCCCATCCTGGGGAGGTGAGGCGTCGGACCCCATACAGGCCTCTCCTGTGAGTACAGCCTCTGTGGCGTGCACCCGGGAAAAGGGAAGCTTTTGTACCCACACAACTCCACACCTCAACTGGCTGCCTTACCCTAGCCCCCTGCCGACCCTCCCTTATTCCTTCTGACTCTAGGTCCCTCCATACATTTCTCTCAGTCAACCTGGCACCCTCTCCCCTACTTTCCGCCACTCACCTGCTGTATATACTAGCTTAGATACTGCACATCTTGGGGAAAATGTCAATCTGATGATGCCTGGACTAAGCCATGCACACGCTCGCCACCCTGCAATCTTATAACAGTGACATCTTGGCCCCATGTCAGCAAGTATGAGTCCCAGAACCTGTTGATGCTCAGATGTCTTTGGCCTGTGGTTAGGGTGATGGGTGGCTACCTGGATGTTCCCCTGGTGAGCTCAGACTCCCCCCCCCTTTTTTTTTTTGAGAAGCTGAGGTACAGAGCACACCCCTGATGTCTTTTTAACACACACACAGGCCACTCCACACCGGCTTCATCTCTGCTTTGTAGCTGAGCTTGCAGCTGCACTGACAGTCTGCATCCTGAGATGGCTGCACACTTCTCCTGCACACACCCACACAGCCCAGCCCGAGGCCAGCCGGAATTATTCTGCCTGGATGGGATTAGCAGGGTCACTTACCCAAATATGTGCTTGGGAGAGAGAGTAGGGGAGGAGGAGGGGGGGCAGGCATCACCACTGCCCATTCTGGAGAAGAACGCACAGATGACAGCTGTTCCCGTTGGTAGGCATCCTTTTGAATCCCACACCCCTGACCCTGTGATGGCCGGGCTGGGAGGCATCAGGCCCGAGTTCTGGGCTCCTCCATACCTCTCTGATGTTGGGACTCAGGTCCACCAGCACCTCTTTGTCCCCAGGAGTGTGTGCCCTGCCCTCTGTAAGGCAGACTACAGGGCAGTTGTAGACCTTTCTCCCGTTGAACAGAACCCAGGAAGAAAAGGCAGAGGGGTCTGGTTTCTGGGCCTTGTGAGGACTTGCCCTCTCTGAAGACCCCTGGATGCTCCCAGAGAGAGAATTCTAGGCTGGCAGGAGCTGCTGGCCAGCTTCCGTTGGTGTCCCATAGCTATGACGCCCATGGCCCAAAGCCATTTTGTTCATTCCTGAAAAGCAGATACCTTGCCACTAGGCCCCACCCATGCTTGAGAGAGGGATGTTGTTGTTTAATGTTGCCTTTCTCCACACCCAGACTGTAAGCCTCTATGGACAGAGATTCTGTCCTCCACGTCTCACTCAGCGCCTCCCACCAATGGGCTCAATACAGTCTAATGGAATCGGAAAATGACTGCTTCTCTGAGGAAACTGAGAAATGTCACTTTCCTTGTCACGAAGCTGGCATTTCCAAGGAAGGGACTGCAGGTGGGACCCAGTGGCTGGACCAGGGAGGGCCAGCTCAGGACCTGAGAGCTTGCTGTGATTGGGGCGCTCTCTCCATTATGGCTGCACAGTCGTGCTGCTGCACCTTAGGCCAGGACACAGGACACCTTCTTGGTTCCCTGTCTGGAACATTCACACTGAACTTTCTTAGGAATAGAGAGGCCTCTGCACCTGTGGCAGCTGTCTTGCAAGGTGTAAGACCTGCTGTCTGGAGCCCCCGGCGGGCCCATGAAGGGATGCCTGAGAGACCCCTTTCTTTTGGCCCACATTCCCTCTGCGAGTTTCTCTCCACAAATGGGTACCATCTAAAAGGCCTCTGCGCTGAAGGGCAGTTTTAGTTTTATTTTTAAAATACATTTTTATTGATTTCAGAGAGGAAGGGAGAGGGAGAGAGAGATAGAAACATCAATGATGAGAGAGAATCATTGATTGGCTGCTTCCTGCACGCCCCCTACTGGAGATCCAGCCAGCAATCTGGGCATGTGCCCTTAACAGGAATCAAACCTGGGACCCTTCAGTCCTCAGGCCGATGCTCTATCCACTGAGACAAACTGGCTAGGGCTGGAGGGCAGTTTTAGATGCCTAGTTTTGAAGAAACCCAGAGGAAGGGAGGGAGAAGGGCTGAGTTTTGTGTTTTGTTTTATTTGCCCTCATACCAAATAATACCAAAATGATGTCTGTGTGTGTGTGTGTGTGTGTTGTATAATTTATATATGGTAAACAATATGCACTTCAAGTATACAAACCTGATATATTTTTATATATAATGCACCATGAAACCATTACCATATAACCATTATCCAGGTATGAGACATTACCATTTCTGTCTTCTCAGAAGGTTCCCTTATATCTTTCCCTCATCAATAACTATTCCCAAAGGTAATGCATATTCTGATTTCTGTCGCCATAGATTACTTTTTCCTGCTTGCTTTGAGCATTATATAAATGGGATATATAACACATCCTCTTATGTTTATGGTTTCTTCAGCTGAACATGTTTTTAACATTCATCCATCTTGTTTCATGTGTCAGTCATTCATTTCTCTTTGTAATTTCTGTGTAATATTTCACAATATGCTTGACCCTTCACCACCTGATGGACATTTGTGTTGCTTTCAGTTTTGGGATATGATAAATAAAGTTACTGTCAACATTTTTGTATATGTTTTTTTTTGTGAAGGGCATTTCTTTACTCCTGAGCGAGCACCTAGGAGAGTAGGCATATGTTTAGTTTTAGTAGATATTCAAACAGTTTTCCAAAGTGGAAGAACAAACTATAGCACTATATGGACAGACAGACATTGTAACAGGGCCTTTTCCATATAGATAGCATTCTCTAAAGACCACTGTGTACTTCCAGCTGTTATTATTCAATAAATAAAAAGCATTTTATTTATTGAAATTTTAAGAGAGAGAGGAAAAAGAGGGAGGGAGGAGAGAGAAACATTGATTTGTTGTTTAATTTGTTTATGCATTCATTGATTGTTTCTTGTATGTATCCTAACTGGGGATCAAATCTTGGCATATTGGAATGATGCTCTAACCATCTGAGCTGTTACTATCATCATCATCATTATAAAGGAACAGAATAGCTATCCTTTATGAAGCACTTATTTTGTGCCAAGGACTTTATATGTATTCTCTCATTTCATTTTTTTCTGACAAACCTAAGGAGTTGGTTCTATTCTTATTTTATAGACGAAGAAACCGAGGCTCAGAGAAATTAACTGACTTGCTGAAGGCTCTCAGCCAATAAGTGGTGGTTTGACTTTGGAGTCCTGAGTTTCACCTCTGTATATGTGCCCTTGTTTGTCCCTGCACAGGCAGGAAGTCCTTCCTTCCATCTGACCAAATCTGGCTGCTATTTATGAGTCTTGTTTCCTATAACCTCTGGTCCTCCCCACATGTGCTGTGACACCAGGCTTGAGATTTGTATACACACATATGCACACAGTCTCACAGCCACATACACTCACTGCGAAGAAGGGCATGGGGGCCAATTCAGTAAAAACCTCAAAACTTGCCCAGCACTGGGCTCAGCAATAGTGCCCTCCTCAGGGAATTTGCTAAAGAAGAGCGGACCAATTTATGTTTGGATGCTGCAAAGAAGAATTCAGAGGAGATGGGCATTTGGTCATCCTCCCAACAAGCTGAGCCAAGCCCATGACAATGATGATGTAGAGACAGCCTGGGGAACCCCTCTCTCTGCAGGGCTCATCCAGGGGGGCTCACCTTCTCCTAGAAGGAGATGACAGCCTGGAGCTCGTGCATCTTGCCAGGGAGAGCGGTAAACGTGAGGATATGTGTGTGGTCTGAGCAGGGAGAGAGCATGCAGTCTACAGCCATGCACTTTAGGACAGAGTACTAGAGCAGGCCCTGCAGGGAAGGACCACTCAGAGAAGGAAAGTCAATAGCCTTCTCCTGGAGATGTCCTGGGATGCTGTTACCAAGTATCCAAGCCCCTGGGCTGGACTGAGAGGACCATGCAGCCCGGTGGGTGGAGGCGCTATGTGGGCACTATACTCTGTGCAGCTGGCCCTCCTCAGGCCCCATTTTAGACTAATTGAGGCCTTGCTGGCTCCGGGTTTGTAATTGGGTGTAATTGCTGACAGGCTGCTGTGGTGGTACAAGCAGGCTTTTGTTGGGGAAACAGTGGTCAGGATTCTGGGACTTGGGGTGGGAGCAGTTCAGGATTCTGGTGTGCTCTGTTCCAGGTACCTCTTCGCCCTAGTTTTCGCTAGGAGGTGGCGTTCCTGAGGACTAAGGAGGGGGCTAGTAGCTTGTCTGAATAGGAAGGGACCCCCTCATCTGGGTGATGGAACTCAGGTCCAGACATATGCAAGGTCTGCTCTAGGCCACTGAAGTAGTGCAGATGGGCTGAGAATCCTGGTGCCTGATTCTGTCCCTGATGCACAGTCCCCTGAGGCTGTAGGTGCCGCAGTGGAGTGGTTAAACAGGCATCCGTTCTGATAACAGCCTGGGAAATGATGGAACCTTGCTTAAGCTTCAGAGTTTTAAAATTTTGTCATTCTTTCAACAGGCAATATATTCACATATGCCAAAAATTTAAAAATATAGAAGGCTTACAGCAAAACATATCTCTCCCATTTCTATTCCCAAGCCATTCTTCTCACAGGCAGTGACCTTGCTTTCACATATATCCCACTGGACATATTTCATGCATATATAAACACTAGAGGCCCGGTGTACGAAATTAGTGCACTGAAGGGTGTCCCTCAGCCCAGCCTGCACCTTTTCCAATCTGGGACCCCTCAGAAATCCTTCTCACGATCCGGGACTGCTGGCTTCTAACTGCTCCCCTGCCTGCATGATTGACACCTAACTGCTCCCCTGTCAGCTGATCACCCCGAACTGCCTTCCCCTACAGGCCTGGTTGCTTCCAACTGTTCTCTCCTGCTGGCCATCTTGTGACAATGTGGGGGTGGCCATCTTGTGATGACACGGGAGTGGGGAGTGAGGGTCAATTTGCATATCACTTCTTTATTATATAGGATGCTATGTACATTGCCCTGCCCTTCCTCACTTTTTGCACATAGCAGCATAGAATGCACAGTATTCCATACTTAGAAATCTTTCCATATCTGTGCATTCTTTTATTTATTTTTATTTTTAAAATAAATCTTTATTGTTTAGATTATTACAGATACAGTATTCCTCTTTTTCCTCCCATAGCTCCCCTCCACCTGATTCCCCCCACCCCATTCCCTTACCTCCCACCACTGTCCTCATCCATAGGTGTAGGATTTTTGTTCAATCTCTTCCCACACTCCTCATGCCCACTTCCCCCTGAGAACTATGCCCCTGATTCTATTATATTCACCAGTTTTATTCTGTTCATCAGATTTTTTATTGATTTGATTGTTAGATTCACTTGTTAATAAAATACGTATTTGTTGTCACTTCGTTGTTCATCATTTTTATCTTTACCTTTTTCTTCTTCTAACACTTCTTAAAGAATACCCTTTAGCATTTCATATAATCCTGGTTTGGTGGTGATGAATTCCTTTAGCTTTTTCTTGTCTGTGAAGCTCTTTATCTGACTTTCAATTCTGAATGATAGCTTTGCTGGGTAGAGTAATCTTGGTTGTAGATTCTTGCTATTCATCACTTTGAATATTTTTTGCCACTCCCATCTGGCCTGCATAGTTTCTGTTGACAGTCGTATGGTAATCCCTTGTAGTTAACTGTTTTTCTCTTGCTGCTTTCAAGATTCTCTCTTTGTCTTTAGCCCTTGGCATTTTAATTATGATGTGTCTTGGTGTGGTCCTCTTTGGATTCCTTTTGTTTGGGATTTTATGCACTTCCTGGACTTGTAAGTCTATTTCTTTCAACAGGTAGGGAAAGTTTTATGTCATTATTTCTTTTAATAGGTTTTCAATATTTTGCTCTCTCTTTTCTTTTGGCATGCTTGAAGTTGGTATGCTTGAAGTTGTTCCAGAGGCTCCTTACACTATCTTCATATTTTTGGATTCTTTTTTTTTTCTGGTTGGGTGTTTTTTGCTTCTTCATATTTCAAATCTTGGGTTTGATTCTTGGGGTCCTTTAGTCTACTGTTGGATTTCTGTATATTACTCTTTTTTAAAAATATATTTTATTGATATTTTACAGAGAGAAATGGAGAGGGATAGAGAGTTAAAAACATCCATGAGAGAGAGACATTGATCAGCTGCCTCTTGCACGCCCCCTACTGGGGATGTGCCTGCAAACAAGGTACATGCCCTTGACCAGAATTGAACCTGGGACCTTTCAGTCTGCAGACTGACGCTCTATCCACTGAGCCAAACCGGTTTCAGCTATATATTACTCTTTATTTCAGACAGTGTATACTTAATTTCTGACTGGTCCTTTTCCTTTTTTTTTTTTTTTTGGCATTTTCATTAAGATTCTTGAAGGTCTCACTAAGTTTCTCAGAGGTCTCACTAAGTTTCTTGGTGGTTTGTAGAAGATTCTTGAGTAGCCTTATAACCATGGTTTTGAACTCTATATCCAATAGTTTGTTTTCCTCCATTTCTTTAATTTGTGACATGTTTCTTTATCTCCCCGTTTTGCTGCTTCCCTGTGTTGATGTAGTGGCTTTGTGTGGTAAGTGACCTATAGGGCCCAGTGGATCAGCCTCTCCAATCACCTGAGGTGGACACTCTTGGTGCACCCCTTTGTGGGCTATGTGCACAGTATTGTTGTAGTTAAGGCTTGATTGCTGTTGGTACACTGGAAGGAATTGATCTCCAGGCCAATTGACTGTGAGGATCAGCTGTGTCTATAGTGTAAGAACTACTGTGTTGGAGATACCCTTATGGGGCAGAACTTGCTTCAATGGTGTTTTGGTGCTCACCGAGTCTGTCTCTTGAGTGTGTCACTTATGTATGTGAGGAGTTGAAATTTGGTGTTGTCTCACACTGACCTCTAGGTACACTGGTTCCTGCATCTCCAAGGATGTGCAAGTCAGCTAGTGTCTGAGGCCACCAAGCAGGAGCTACAAAGAGATTTGCAAATTTCTCCTCTTTGCTTGGGGTTTGGAAGTTTTGGAGCTGTGTGACTCAGCTGCAAGTTGTTAGGTTAAGCTGTGAAAAGGGCAGGCTATTCATATGCAAAAGCCTCTGTGCACAGCTCTGGTGGGTTTGTAAATTGGGTGGGGAGGGTTTTCAGGGAATCACTAGGCATGGCAACCAGCGATGGCTGTCAGTCAACCATAGTCAACCATCTCTGCATCTCTACATTTCTGTGTCTGGTATCCAGTGCCCTGGTGCAGTAAACAATGATTCCTGTGTGCATCTCTACGAGAAAGCCACCCTTACTTTCCAACCTGGTGTCAGACAGTCCAGTTTCTCCACACATGAGTCTGGGTCCCCAGAGTCTTGCCAGAAACTGGAGTTCAAAGCAGTCGGAAGCTTGTATCTCCTTCCTGATTAAAAAAGAAACGGCACCCCCAGTCGCCAATCCAATTTTCATGGGCTTCTGTACCTCTGCTTTTCTGAGCCTCTAAACCTTATACACAGTCTCAATGAGCTTCTTTCTTTCCTTATTACTTATAAAACTTCTACTCTGCCAGCTTTTCCATGGTTCTGGGTGATAAACGTTTTGTCTTTTAGTTGTGGTTGTATGAGGCAGCCTATACAGATGTATACCTTATGTTGCCATCTTGGTTTCCCCTCTTTTAGAAAAATGTTTTTATTGATTTTTTTAGAGAGAGAAGAAGGGAGAGATAGAAGCATTGATGAGAGAGAGACATAAATTGGCTGCCTTCTGCATGCCTCCTACTGAGGGTGGATCTCACAATCTGGGTATGTGCCCTAACCAGAAGTTGAACCAGTGACCTATTGGTTCATGGGTTGATGCTCGGCCACTGAGCAACACTGGTTGAACATCAACCTATGACACTTAACTTCTCCCCTGCTGGGCTGCAGTATTAAGTTGTTTCCAATCCTTAGCTTTTATAAACAACTAGAGGCCTAGTGCACAAAATTCATGCACTTGGAGGGTGGAGGAGTTCCTCAGGCTGGCATGTGCCCTCTCACAGTCCAGGAGCCCTCGGGGGATGTCCAATTGAGTGGGCCTAGGCCATTAGTCTGACATCCATAGTGCTGCCTTGAAGGTGGGAGCCATCTCCTGCCACCGCACCTGTGCTTGCCAGCTGTGAGCCTGGCTTCTGGCTGAGTGGCACTCCCCCTGTGGGAGCACACTGACCACCAGGAGGCAGCTTCTGCATTGAGCATCTGCTCCCTGGTGGTCAGTGCCACTCATAGTGTGTGGTTGAGCAGCCTTAGTATATCATTAGCATATTACATTTTGATTGGTTGAACAGATGACTGGATAACCAGACACTTAGCATATTAGGCTTTTATTATATAGGATACTGTAATGTATAATTTTGTATATATCTAATTTTGTAGGTGTGTACATATCTCTGTACTAAAATTTCTAAAAGTATAGAGCTGGGTCAAAGGATATGCACATTTGAAACTTCGATAGATGTTACCAAATTACCCTCCTATGGATTGAAGCAATGTACACTCCCACAAAAAGGGTGCAGGATGCCTGTTTCTCCACAGCCTCACTAACACACATATTTCTTTTTAAGAAATAAATTTTACAGATATAACCCTCTGCACCCTTTCTTGATACCTTTCTATCTCTTTCTCTTCTAAGGTGATCACATTGGTAAATTTGGTGGCAACTATTCCCATGGTTATTTTTATACTTTTATTACTTATACTTCCACTCCTAGGCAGTACTCAATATTGTTTTGTGTTTCATAACTTTAGATAAATGATATCCTACGGTTGCAGAAAGATGCTTGCTTATTCATTCAACCTGATGTTTGTGGAAAGTTGATATACAGACCAACTCCATTCATTTTTACTGTGTTGCACTATTCCATTGGATGAACACATCACACTTTATATATTCATGTTTGTTGAGGGATGTTGGGTAGTCCTGCTATGGACTTATGTGCTACAGTTTACCAAGAAGTGGGGGACTGCTGGAACTGACATCTTAACTTCACTAGTTACTGTTGAGCAGAAGCTCAGCCTCTTCATCTGTAAAACAGAGAGTGATGCCTGTACCCTGGGGAGTCAGTGTCAGTGAGTGTGAGATGGTGGAGGGGAGAGAACATGGCCTCTGCTGCCTGCAGATATAGACTTAAATCCTGGTGCTGCATTCTGCTTGCTGTATGACTTTGGTCCTGTTACCCAGCCTCTCTGTGCCTCAGTTTCCTCACCTGATGATAGTATCTAGGTTTCAGGGTTCTTGAGAAGGTAAAATAAGGTATTATGTGAAAAGTATTGAATACAGGAAGCACTAAAAAACCCTAGCAATCATTATTAGTAATACTAGGGGCCCAGTGTACGAATCTGTGCACCTTGAAAGGAACTGTGGGCCGAGAGGCTGCGGTAGGCACAGGGGTGAGTCTCAGCCCATCCTCCATGCCCCACCCATCCCCTCCTGCTGCAGTCCCTGGTCCCCTGTCTGCTGGCAGCCCCATTCCTGCCGCTGCTCTCACATGCTGAAGGTGCCGGCCCCACTCACATCTGCTGATGGCATGGAGTGATTGGGCCCAGTGCCAGCAGCATGGGTGAGCAGTGGCTGCTATCCTGATTGCCCCTCAAGAACAGGGTGGGATGGAGAAGTCCTCAGGGGCGACAAGGGCCAGCAGCCACTACTCACATCTACTGATGGCACCGTGTGATTGGGCCTGGCACCGGGCACTGGCAGCAGGTATGGGCAGGGCTGGAAGCAGGTACAAGTGCTGGGTGGGACCGTGGCATGTGTGAGCAAAGAATTTTCAGTAAACACCAGAGGCTCCCCCAATGACAGTGATCGGTGCTCTGCCTTAGTCTGTTGCCCCTGCTCACCTGCTCCACTATCCCACTGTGGCCAGTACCGACCATGTTCCACACATGCCCCCTGGTGGTCAGTGCACGTCATAGTGACCAGTTGTTCGGTTGTTTGGTTGTTCCGGTTGTTCCACCATTTGGTCTATTTTCATATTAGCCTTTTATTATATAGGATTATTATTATTATTATTGTATCTTCGATCTCTTCATTTTAAATCTGTTATCATGGTACATTTCAAACCTATATAATAGGAGAGAGAATAGTACAGTGAACCCCCATCTGGTTTTCTCTCTTTCAGTGGTTCTCAACCTTTCTAATGTCACAACCCTTTAATACAGTTCCTCATGTTGTGGTGACCCCCAATCATACTTCATAACTGTAATTTTGCTATTGTTATGAATTATAATGTAACTACCTGTGTTTTCCCATGGTCTTAGGTGACCCCTGTGAAAGTGTCATTTGACCCCCGAAGAGGTCGCGACCCACAGGTTGAGAACCACTGCTCAATATCCCCACAAATTTCTTCACCTTTCCCCTACCAGATTCTTTAGAAGCGAATCCCAGATATATCTACTATTTCATGCAAACATATGATTTTATATCCCTAAAATATAAGCACTTAAAAAGATAGTCACCATACCATCATCACACCTAAAAATTGCGAGGAAGTTTTTTAGTGTACCACACAGTTAATGTTCAAATGTTCTCAAGAGCCTCAAATGGATTTTACAGTTGGTTCGTTTAAGGATCCAAACAAGATCCATACATTTAATTTTGTTAATATATATCTTAAGTCTCTTTTAATCTATAGATATCTCACTTCTCTTTTTTTTCTCCTTGCAATAAATCTTTTAAAGATAGCATTCCACTGGTTCTCTTGACTTTCTCAGAGCCTTGATTCTGCAGATTGCATCCCTATGGTATCCTCCACTATGCTCCTCCGTCCTCTATATTTTCTATGTATTTTGGAAGATCTAGAGGCTTGGTTAGGTTAGGTTTGATATTTTGGCAAAAACACTTCACCAATGGTGTTGCATACTTCCATCAGGAGACACCAATGTCTAATTGTTTTTCTTTTTTGGATTTTAACAGCCATTGATGATCACTGCTTAGAGCCATTATTCATTAGGGTTCATTAGCAGAGTGGTGATATGCTAATTCTATCATTCCTTCTTCATTAATTAATTAATTTATTCATCATCCCTGAGGTAGGGTCTGTGAAGGACAGGCAGGATGAATGTTGGATTCTTCTTATATTTAATGACATTGACTGTGGTCATTTAGGAAGTGACTGATTTTGAGGGTCTTGAAGATACTAGACTGTGTCTTCCACCCAAAAGAAGAAAAGAAAGAAAGAAAGAAAGAAAACAAATGCATTAGTTCCCCAGTTACATCATTTGCTTCTTCACACACATTTGTTGAGTCCCGTTTCTGTGCAGTGCTGTTTTACGTATGGGGATGGAGAGAGGAGCAAAGTGTGATTTCTGCCCACAGGGAACTCCACATGACAAATACACAGCCTGTACAGAGGTTCCCAGCCCAAGACACAGGTGGGATTGGAGGGGAGAGGAAGACAAGAGAGATTTAAGGCTGGGTGACATGAAAAGACCTGGCAGGTAAAGGTCAGGTCTCCCGGGAGAGACCACAGGAGGGCTGAGCTGCCCACCAATGCCACTGCATGTGGGGGAGGCCAGAGGACAGCATGCTATTGCTTTAATAAAGAGGCATTTCAGCTGTGTATTTGTCAAGTGCCAGGGTATGTGCCAAGTTCTCTAGTGGACATATGGAAATGCCTAGTTTTTACCCTCGAAGAGTTTGCTTCATTCTGACTGGGAATAAACACAACATACTCTTGATCTACAACAAGGCACAGCTTGGTGTGTAATTCAACAAACTTCTCTTAGTGTGAGTGCCAGAAGCAGGGCTCTGAAGGGGAATTGGACATGCCTCCTACTTTTCAACAGGTCTTATGGCCATCTCAGCATGTCACGTTTTGGGTGTTCCATGTTCCTGTACACCCCTTTTCTCACTCCAAATGAGAGGTGCATCTTTGTTCCTGTGGGCCGTCAGGCTGCCCTACTTGGCCGTGGTAAAGGTGACTTACCTATCAGCCTGTTCTCAGCTGTTGATCCTTTAGATCTGTTCACGGGTCACCCCCTCTTGGAGGTCTTCCTGGTTTAATAAACTATTGCAGTCAGCTGGGCTGGGTGTGGAAGGTCCCGTGGCACCTTGTCTGTGTTTTATCTATCTCTTTCTGCAGACTGTGAGCTCCTGGAGGGTAGTGGCGGTGTTCTTATCATCTTTGTAGTCTCAGTACCTGAGGTCTCTGTATGCATGGCATGAAATGTTTGTTGAATGAATCTGTGGGAGGGTACATTTAGTTCTCCCCCCCCCCCCTTTTCTTTTAGGTAAAGATTTAGTCTGGGAAAATATTAGGCATTCAAAATTATTAGTCATTTACACTTTGATATGAATCAGTCCAGGGTTGAATTCTAGTTCTGTGAGAGGTAGAAAGTCTCCTGGGAGAAGGACAAGTGTTAGGGGTCTGCATGTGAGCATTTATGGATAGTAAGGTGTCAGGATGAAGCAGAGGGGAATTCAGGATGGGAGAGGGTCCTAGCGGACTCCAAGGCAAAGGCTGCTGGCTGTCTCACCAGGCTCTTGGGTAGCGGAAGGCAGGCACAGCTTCCGGGTGTGCCAGGCCTGCCACATGCCTAAGGTGTAGAACACTGACTGAGGTCATCTTGCCCCTTTGGGGGCAGAAGTGGGGCTGCCCTGAGTGTGCATGGGGTCTTCATCGCCTTGTACTGCTCCACTTCCCCACAAGGCGCACCAGCCAGAAGCAGCGGCCAGTGGTTGGGGCCAGGGCCAGGGCCAGGGCCGGGGCAGGGCCAGGGCAGGCAGGAGAGTGTTTTCTTGCCCCTGGGCCAGGCAGAAAGTCCGCAGGTAGCCTGCCGAGCTCGGTATACAGGGCCTCCAGGCTCATGAATGCAGACACAGGCACCCAGGCTAGCTGGAGTCAGCTAGAGTCCTGCACCCCAGTCGCCTTGTCCTCTTTATATCTTCTTGGTGTTCGAGGGGGCTACCAAGGCTGCTGGTTTTCCCATGCAAGCTCTCACTGCCTGCCCCAGGAAGGGAATAAAGAGTTTGTATAAATGGTGGAAACAACTGCAATTTCCCTGGGGCTGCAAGGCATGGCTGAGGCGCTGGAGACAAGGTCAAGTCCAGATGGAGGGAACACCTTGCGTGTGGAGGATGGCACTTCATTAAGGACAGGTTGGATGGCCTTGGGTCTAATTTTCTATGAGAAATGGGTGCCTATGTTTTTTTTGACACTTGGCAAAGGCTTCTGGGACATTAGTTTATATCAAGGGACTGTTGGTCTTTCCTTAATCTGAAGAGTACTAGTATATGAATAGAGAACACAAACATGCAAGCTTGGGTAGCTGGCCACACAGTGGCACATGCATTCCGCACACTCATGTGCTCGCCCACGCCCACAGATGTGCACAGAGATACATGCATGTGCACCCCCTACCCCATCTCTTTTCTCATTGGGTTGAGTCTTAGGAAAACTGCCCATCTAGAGTGCCTATTTTACTAGTAGGTGGCAGTCTGTGCTTACCAAATGCTTCCTGGTATTTCAGGCCTGGGAAAGAGATTTTTTGTTAAAAATCTCACCAGATTTTCTTTGGCTCCTGGAACTTTGGGATAAAAGTGTTTGCCAACTTTAAACTTTATGAGCCATCTGGGAAGAGGAAGGTTCCAGCATATATGTGGGTTTACTTATGACTGGCTACCCCCAGAAGGACTGCCTTTAGATGCCACTCCATGGCTGGTAGAATTTGTTATTCATTCATTCATGCACAATTGAGCATATCCAAGCACCATCGCTGTACTGGCCCTGTGCTAGGCCTGGGGATCTGTAGAAGACCTTGTTCTTGCTCTTGGGAAAGTACAGTTGAGTGGGGAGTTGGATAGGTCAACAGACAGTTTAGTATGTTAAATGCTGTGATGAAGCACGGTTGAGGCTGTGGAAGTGATGGGAGAGAAGTCTTCCTGGAGGAGATGATGCTGGGGCTGAGTTTTGAGAGATGAGTAAGAGCCAGGGGAGGCGAGGGGAAGGTATACCAGTCAGAAGAAGCATATGTTACAGGCTCAGAGCTGGGGTAGGGTGTGGTGCTCTCAGGGGCGCACCAGTGGCCAGTGTGGGGGAGGGTGGTGGGCTGGACAGGTAAACAAGATCTACATGATGGAGGCCCTAGGGTACCTCCCTGAGGCCACTTGGGCTGTCCAGTGAGAGTGAAAGGGAGGGTTTGTGTGTTAGGAAGCTGCAGCAAGGAGAGGTCTGGAGGGGGCCAAACCTGAAGCACACGAAGTCCAGGTGGCAGATGAAGGGCCTGAGCTAAGACAGGAGCAGGTGGATGGGGAAAGGGGTGCACCTCGGGGGACATTGAGAAAGTGAAATCTGTGAGACTGGCTAACTGACGAGAGTGGGAGTGAGCAAGGAGTCAGAACAACTCCCCGGTTTCTGACTTGACCAACTAGGCGTAGGGTTTGCTCATTCCCCAGGGAGGGAAGGCTTGGAGGCACAGGTTTCTGGGGTAAGATGACTATCTGTGTGGAAAAGGTTGCAATTGAGGTGCAGAAGGGGCATCCAGGAGGAGATATCTGGGAGCCCCTTGGACGTGCAGATCTGGACTCAGGAGAGAGAGGTTTGGCAGTCATTAACCCAGAGATGGGATGGGAGGGGATGCAGTCACCCAGAGAAGGTGTGGAGAGAGGGAGAGGAGAAAAATGAAAGAAAAGAGATGGGTAGGGACGGGGAGCCTATAAAATGACTGAAGCAGGAATAGCCAAAGAACTGGGCGGTGACCAAGAGTGTGTGGTGCTACAGGGTCTTAGAAAGACAGTGGTCAAGGCCTGGGTGCTTTGTCCAGTATGGATGATTAGTGTTTTTGTGGCGACAAAGTCTCTCTGATGGTGAACATTCAGATGGCGCAGTGGACTAGTTGTGGGACCAAGGTGGGGGGCTTCTTATATATTTTAAATACTCATAGTTACTCTTGTGCAACTCTTACCAGGCGTTGCTTAAAAGGATGATCTCATTTGATCTTCAAACAACTCTGTTCAGAGGAGGTGTTATCTCGCCTACTTTACCAATGAGAAAACTGGCTCCCAGAGGTTAAGTGTCTTGCCCAAGGTCACACGGCTAGTTAGCACTGGGCTTTGGAGTCAGGTCTGTTTTGCTTTCCATATCCCAAGCTTTTTTTTTTTTTTTTTTTTTTTTTTTTTTTTTTTTTTTACTGTAGTAGGCTTTTCCTCCCATTAGCATACACGTCCAGTGGTGGCTGCCTCCTGGATTGGCGTCTGAGCCTGGCCTGGCCTGACTTGCCCACACCCTCCCGGCCTCTCTGCCACCGGGACTTCAGAGGAGACCTGTATCCCAGATTAGCCCTAAAGACAACACGCTCCCGAAGAAGAAAGAGGAGGTCTAGGCACAGCCGAGGCCTGTGTTGGGAAGGGCTTCCCGAGAAGCAGTGGGGAACTTCCTCTTGGGAAAGCCATGAGAGGGGCAGTTCCTCTCCGGGGCCAGGCATCGGGGAGTCAGGCCCCAGCTGTTCCTGCCCCGCCGCCTGCAGCCCCGGGCGCCCACCGGAGACAGAGGCCCTGCCCGCTCGCTGCCCATTGTCCCCGCACCACAGTGCCGCTTCCCACGTGCCTCCTGTTTACGCAGGAAGCCCCTGCTCTGGGTGCCACCTCCCTCTCCCGACGGCTGGCTCCAAGCTGGAATTCTTCCCCGGCAGCTTCAGGGGCGAGAGTAACTTACTCAGGACGAGAGGAAGTCACCGCTGCTCGGCGACGTTAAGGATTAGTACAGCAGAGTGGGTTAAGAATTAGTACAGAAGCCTGGATTTTACAAGGTGGTTGGTTGCCCTGGATGTGAAGCGGGCCACTCATCAGCTGCATGACCTGGGGCATTCGCACCAACTCCACGAGTGCAGGCTCCTTCTCTGTAAGATGGGGAATAGTATTTCTCCCTTTCTTGCGGGTTTGATGTGAGGATAAATGAAAGTGTCTGGAACATGGTGTCTGCTCAATAAATTATAGATCTCGCTATTGTTGTTATTTGTTCTTTACCTCCCACTTAAAAAATATATATATATTTTATTAATTTTTTTACAGAGAGGAAGGGAGAGGGATAGTTAGAAACATCAATGAGAGAGAAACATTGATCAGCTGCCTCCTACTGGGGATGTGCCAGCAACTAAGGTAAATGCTCTTGACTGGAATCGAACCTGGGACCTTCCAGTTGGCAGGCTGACACTCTATCCACTGAGCCAAACCAGTTTTGGCTACCTCCCACTCTTAATGGCACCAAATTTTAGCTGTGTTCCAATTGCAGGGGATAATTGTAAAATATGGCCTCAAAATTCTGTGACACTCCTCCCCTGGTGAGGTGGGGTCATGTCCCCTTCCCGTGACTCTGGGTGAGACTGTGACTATCCTGACCAATATGATGCAGCAGAAGTGACACTGGGTGTGCAACTTCTCAGGCTTTGTTTTGGTTTCTCGAACACTTATACTTGGCAGGCAATGAGGATCATTATTCCTAGGCTCACTACCAGAGAGGTTGGAATAAAAAATGTATTGAATGTAGTTTCAAAGTGGTAGACCAAACTCAAACTGGAATTCTATCCTTTGCCAACAAAAGATGGCCAAAATTAAAAAGATAAAATAATAAATACAGAGTTGTGTCGAAACTGGTTTGTCTCAGTGGATAGAGCGTTGGCCTGTGGACTGAAGGATCCCGGGCATGTACCTTGGTTGCGGGCACATCCCCAGTGGGGGGTGTGCGGGAGGCAGCTGATCAGTGCTTCTCGCTCATAGATGTTTCTAACTCTTTATCCCTCTCCTTTCCTTTCTGTAAAAAAATCAATAAAATATATTTAAAAAAATACAGAGTTGCACTTAAATTATGAAGGGATACTCTTTAGGAGTTATTTGTTTATTTTGCAGGAAGTAACATTTTATTGAACACTTACTATGTGCCAGGCACTGTTTTATTTATTTTTTTAAACATTCAGTAGTATTTTGTATTAGTTTCAGGTGTATAAGCATAGTGGTTAAACAATCATATACTTTACAAAGTGATTCCCCAATATTTCCAGCACCCACCTGCCACCATACGTAGTTATTACAATACTAAAGGTTTGATGCATGAAATTTGTGCAAAGGCCTTGGCCCTGGCCCCTGCTCACTGCCGCTGTGGCCCAGGGGCCTCTGCAGCCTCTGCCTCAGCCCCGCCCACTGCGGCTTTGTCTGGAAGGAAGGACTTCCAGAAGAACGTCTGGTCTAATTAGCATGTTATGCCTTTATTATTATAGATTATTGACTATATTCCTTATACCATACTTTACATCCCCATGTCTATTCTGTAACTACCAATTTATACTTTTCAATTCTATGAAAGGATACTCTTTTTTAAAAAAGATTTTATTGTTGACAGTATTACAGATGTCTCCCATTTTCTGAAGAGATGCTGTTGGTAGACCAGAAATGATAAACATTCCTGGAATAAAAAAGTAAATCAACTGTGACAGCCATATGCCCCAAACATATGCAGACTTATGTCTCAGAAAAGGTGTGCACAATCAAGAATCACTGATCAAAAAGCAATTGTCATACACTTAATATGTCTAAGCCTTTGTCACTATTTATCTGTATATTAGAGGCCCAGTACATGAATTTGTGCATGGTGGGGTCCCTTGAGGTGGCCTGCAGGGATCAGACCCAAGCTCATGCCCCCAGGTTTGCAGCCCTGCAGCCCTGCCTGGCACCCACTGTGGCCTGACGCTGATGGCAGCCCAGTCACCTGCCACTGCTGGTCGCCATCTCTGGGGCAATCGGGCCCCTGCTCAGACCCACCTTGGCCTGGTGCCACCTGCTCACCTGCTCCACCATCCTGCCACAGTCCCACTGTCATCAGGGCCCATTGATGGCAGCCCAGTCCACTGCCACCACTGCCAGTGCCACATTGCTGACACCCGCCATGTTCCACGTCGCCCCCTAGTGGTCAGCATGTGTCATAGCAAGCAGTTGAACTCCCAGTCAAATTCCTGGTTGAGGGGACAATTTACATATTAGGTTTTTATTATATAGGATTTTTATGGTCAATGCTTCTTTAGAGGTTTTCACATGTTCGCATTTTCTTTACTCATCCATTTCTTCCTTTTGAGTTCATTTTCCTTCTTTCTGAAGTATATAGCTTCATAGTGCTTTCATCAAAAGTCTGTGAGAAGTCTTTTGCTGAAATTAAAAAATTTCATTCTCTCACTTAAGTTAATATAGCTGGGTGTAGAACACTGAAGTGGACAGTAATTTTCCCTCATCACATGGACGATACTTGGGATATTCTATTACTTTCTGGCCTCTGGGGTTGCTCTAGAGGGGTCTGTGGTAAGCCTCCTCTTTCTTTTGTAGGTATTGTATCTGTTCTTGCTAGTTGCTTTTAAGATTTTATTTTGGTATTCTGCAGTTTTAATATATTTCTAGGCATGGCATTATCTCTCTATATAAAAGCCTAAGTGACCATGACGATGAAACGACTGGAATGACTGGTTGACCAGTCACTGTAATACACACTGACCACCAGGGGGCAGACACTCCATGCAGGAGCTGCCCCTTTGTGGTCAGTGCGCTCCCACAGAAGGAGCACTGCTCATCCAGAGGCTGGGCTCACACCTGGTGAGTGCAGCTGTGGTGGGGGACTCTGTGGCAGTGTTACTGAGCAGAGGCAGCATGCTCACCGGGCCGGGATGAGCACAAGCAGCTCAGTGCCTGGCCCACTTCTGGCTCCTCCCTGGTCACCTGCCACTTGGCGCACTGCTATATCCCCTGAGGGATCCCAGATTGTGAGAGGGCACAGGCTGGGGTGAAGGATTCCCCCCACCAGTGCATGAATTTCATGCACCGGGCCTCTAGTTTTTATATAATCTGTTTGGGAATCTGTTTTTATATAATCTCCTTATGGAGATTCATATTTTTCATCATTATTGAGAATTCTTGGCTCTTATAGCTTTTGATATTTCCTCTTCCCGTTATTTTTGTTCTTTCTTATTACAAACTTGTTGAACCTCTTCATTCCCTCTTTTTTACTTCTCATTGCTTTGCCTCTTTGTGCAATGATATTGGTGATTTCCTCATAGCTGTTGTCTAATTTAGTAATTCTCTTTTCAGCTCCATCTATTCTACAAATTTTACCCATTCACTAACATTTCAATTTTGATGAGTATATATTTTTTTTCATTTCTAGAAACTTTATTTGGTTCTTTTAAAAAAGCTTACCTAGGATTTCATTCTTCTTCTTCCTTTCTCTTTCATTATTTTAAATATACTTGTAGTCTTTCAGAATGTTCAATTATCAGGAGCTCTTGGGATGCCATTTCTCCTGTTGTTTCTGCAAACTCTTGCTGATGGTAAACTTTTCTCTGTATGGTTTGCCATTTCCCTTGGTGGTTTCTTTCCCGGTGGGAATCCTATATGGCCTGAGTTGTTGGAATGACCCTACAGAGAGATTTTATTTTGGTTTTGCCAGGTGCCCTGGAGGTATCACCAGCTTGAGATCTATTTTTTTTTGTATATTTGTTAATATTTTGACTTGGTTTGGCTGCACGATGTGGTTGGTATAAGTCTAATTCTAAACCATCACCTGATACAAAGTTGGTATTTTGATTTCTAATTGGGAGATCAGAAAGAGTCAAACTTTATTTCTATGTCTCTGGGCTGATGGGAGAGTTTTTCTAACCTTCTTTAAAAAATTTTTTTAAAATATTTTTTATTGATTTTTTTTTTTTAGAGAGGAAGGGAGAGGGACAGAGAGCTAGAAACATCGATGAGAGAGAGACATTGATCAGCTGCCTCCTGCACACCCCCCACTGGAGATGTGCTCGCAATCAAAATAGATGCCCTTGACCGGAATGGAACCTGGGACCTTTCTGTCCGCAGGCCGACGCTCTATCCACTGAACTAAATCAGTTTTGGCTCTACCCTTTTCACTAAGGGTGTGGCTCTGCAAAATTCCTGACTTCATGCAGGATTCTCACTCCTAATTCAACTTGAGTTATCCCAAAGCTCTGTCTCTGGTCCCTGTACCCTTACAGGGAACTGGAGTTTCTCACCTACAGAGATATTTTCCGGTCTGTAAGCCTTCTGCCCCGATCTGGGGTTTCTTCAGTGTCAGTGCATGAGCTTTCATTTCCTTCTATTGCTGGCTTGTTCGGATTACTTTTTTTTTTAGAGCTAGAAGTTGAAAACAATGGATATTTTTAGGTATTTTGAAACAGAATTTCTGTGAGTTTGTAATGGAAGACTCTTTTTATTTTGCTTTATAGCTTCAGGTCACAATGAACCTTCCCGATCCCTTTGCATATGTTCCTTCATATCATCCTCACAAGAACTCGATGACACAGATTTTTTAAAATCTGCTTCTTTTTATGCACTATGATATTGAGACTTGGCAAGTTTAAGTCTTGTCCCTGATCAGGTAGGAAATGGCCTTGTTAATATAGGAACCCAGGTTTTTTAAAATTTCGTTTCATGTTATATTGAGGATGTTATTGATAATGATTCTCTCCCCCTATCATTTCATTATGGAAATCTTTAAACATAATACATATACTATCCACCAGACTCTACAATTATGCTGTTATATTTGCTTTGTTATATATCTATCCACTCATCCAGGCCTCTATTCATCTATCTACCCATCTTATTATATTTTGATACATTTCAAATAAGTTGTAGACCTTAGTATACGTCATCCCTAAACAATTCAGCATGCATTTTATTAACTTAAGTATTTATGGTTCTTTTTTCCCCTCTAGGTACAAATATTAAGTCTGCCATCCATGAGTTTTGATTGTTGCATACACTGTGTAATGCCAATCTATATCAAGGTATAGAACATCATCTTCTCTGTAGGAAGTTTCCTCTTGCTCCTTCCCAGTCAATCTCTGCCCTCAGGCAGCGGTAACACTCTTTTGATGTTTCCCCCATGGAATAGTTTGCCCCCCCCCTTTTACATATATATATAGAGAGAGAGCCAGTAGAGACTGTGTAAAAAGGATTTACACATGATGGAAATACACATGATTCTTTTTTTAAAAAAAAATATTTTATTGATTTGTTACAGAGAGGAAGGGAGAAGAGATAGAGAGCCGGAAACATCAATGAGAGAGAGATATCAATCAGCCTCCTCCTGCACACACCCCAATGGGGATGTGCCCGAAACCGAGATGCATGTCCCCCGGGACCTTTCAGTCCACAAACCGACGGTCTATCCACTGAGCTAAACCAGTTTCAGAAGTTTGCCCATTTAAAAAATTCATGTGATTGGGTTCTTACCAGGTGTACTATTTTGGCTAAGATTTCTTTCTTTTCTTTTTGTTAATCCTCACTCGAGGATATTTTCCATTGATTTTTAGAGAGTGGAAGGGAGGGAGAGAGACAGAGAGAGAAACATTCATGTGAGAAAGACATATTGATTGGTTGCCTACTGCACATGCCCCGACTAGGACCGGGATGGAACCTGCAACCTAGTTATGTGCCCTTGACCGGTTTCGAACCCGGGAGCCTTCATCTTTGGGCTGATGCTCTATCCACTGAGCAAACTGGCTAGGGCTGAGGAAATTTTCTTTCAGTTAGCACAATGCTCCTGAGATTCATTCATGTTGTGTATATTTCAATAATTTGCTCGCATTTATTGCTGAGTTTCATTGTTTGATTACCACACAGTTTGTCCATTGTCCTATTGTTAGACATCTGAACTGCATTCTGTTTTTGGATATCATGATAAAGCTATGAACATTTTGTTTTGTTTTGTTTTTTGCTACGAACATTTTTATAAATATTGTTATTTTTTAACAGTTTCTATGACATGGGGTAAGGCGAGTAGTGTAGCAGGCAGATTGAAGTTAATTGAAGGATATGAAGAAGTGCAGAAAAATAACACAGATAATTTTCTTAAATGAGTAGATGAAAAGTGGGGAGATAAAGAGAAAATATGGGTCTGACCCCTAGAGATGTTGAGGGGTCAGACCCATATATATATATGTGTGTGTGTGTGTGTGTGTGTGTGTGTGTATACACATGTATATATATATACACACACACATATATATATACATATACATATAAAGTTTCAATTATCGAAGATAAATAAATCCCAACAAAAATGGCGGCAGCCACAGAGCTGGATAGAGCAGGAGGCTAGAGTTGCCCCCCCCCCCCATGATGGAGGAAGCCAAGCTTCTGTATCCCTGGCCTGCCTTGGCCTCTGCTTAAGGCTACAAAGTTTCAATTATAGAAGATAATAAAGTTCCAACAGAAATGGCTGCTGCCATGGAGCAAGCAGAAAGCTTGGCTCTGCTTCAGGCTACAAAGTTTCAATTGTAGAAGATAAATAAATCCCAGATACCAGAGCCTCCGCTTGGGTCACTGGGGGCATGGCTGGCCTGCAAACCACCACAGGCCCCTCACCCAGGCCACCCCACACCCCAAGGGAACTCCTACCCTGATCTGGGACACCCTTCAGGGCAAACCAGCTGTCCCCACCCATGCACCAGGCCTCTATTCTATCTAATAAAAGAGTAATATATAGATTGACCATCATTCCAACACACAAGATGGCTGCCCCCATGTGGTCAAAGATCCTGCCCCATGTGGACACAAGATGGCCACCACAAGATGGTCAGCAGGGAAGGGCAGTTGGCAGGGACCAGGCCTGCATGGGAGGCAGTTGGGAGCAATCAAGCCTGCAGGGGAGGGCAGTTAGGAGTGACCAGGCTGGCAGAAGAGGGAAGTTGGGGGTAACCGGGCCTGCAGGGAAGGACAGTTGGGGGGACCCAGACCTGCAGGAGAGAGCAGTTAGGGGTGACCAGGCCTGCAGGGAAGGGCAGTAGGGGCAAACAGGCTGGCAGGGGAGTGCAGTTAGGGGGGATCAGGTTGTAGGGGAGGGCAGTTAGGGGCAAACAGGCTGGCAGGAGAGCAGTTAGGCATCAGTTAAGCTGGCAGAGGAGTGGTTAGAGGGTGATCAGGCTAGCAGACAGAAGCAGTTAGGGGCAATCAGGAAGGCAGGCAGGCGAGCAGTTGGGAGCCAGCAGTCCTGGATTATGAGAGGGATGTCCCACTGGGATCCAGCCTAAATGGGCAGTTGGACATCCCTCGAGGGGTCCCAGATTGGAGAGGGTGCAGGCTGGACTGAGGGATTATCCCCGCCCCCCCCCCCCAATGCAGGAATTTTGTGCACCGGGCCTCCAGTGTATATATAAATATAGATATTTCTATTTAATGAGAATAATATAAGCATGTTTTCACAGAGGAAGAAGGGGAGGAGAGAAGAGGGAGGATGGTGATCTTTGCTTCAGGGACAGTCCATAGCTACCTTCCTCTTGGCCCTGAGTCTTAGATGCTGGGCACAACCCTAGACTCTGTGGCCACTCCCTGGCTTTATTGGCAGAGTCTCAGGTCCTGAATCTTTTCCTCTGCTAGCCTGACGTCCACATCGGCACCAGCCGTTCTGACCACTGAAGGGGCAACAGACCTTTGTCTTGGCCGTCTGCTCAGGCTGTTGATGTTCTGGGGGCACAGCAAGTGTCCGTGAGAGATGAGATAGTGGCTTCGGCTGGACAGGGGGAAGAATCTGCTCGGAATAATCGGGCCACCTCTCACAGTGATGATTGCATGGGCCTTGCCGTGGGAGAGCCACTGAGACTCCTTCCAGGTCTAAGACGCTGTGACTCGAAGCAGTGGCTGCTTCGAGTTCCTGGGCCAGAAATTACCTCCTGACAGACACATAACAGTCAGCCTCGGGGGCCAACCCGTGCTTTCACATGCGTCCACATTGAATTCTCAAGACTGTTGGATTAATGAAAGAAAGCCTGCTTTTTATTTTTTATTTATTTATTTTTTAAAAAATATATTTTATTGATTTTTTACAGAGAGGAAGGGAGAGAGATAGAAAGTCAGAAACATCGATGCGAGAGAGACATCAATCAGCCGCCTCCTGCACATCCCACAGTGGAGATGTGCCCGCAAGCAAGGTACATGCCCCCGATCGGAATCGAACCTGGGACCTTTCAGTCCGCAAGCCAACGATCTATTCACTGAGCCAAACCGGTCTTGGCAAAAGAAAGCCTGCTTTTTAAAATAACCTGGGCTTAATTGTGTGCGTGCAGGCAGGCAGGCAGATTGGACCAGGGAATTCTTGTGGTTATTCATCAAACCATCCCTTTCTGGGTGATGTCAAGTTTGTTATGAAATACCTTCCTCACTAGGCTCCCAATACTGGGTTTTTGTTACTTTAAAAACTGTGTTTATTGATTTATATAGCACACAAATATTTTTCTCTGGAAAAAGAAAAACACACACAACTCTACTGATATAATTTTCATGCAAAAAATGCGCCAATTTAAAGTGTATATTTTTGATGAGTTTGACACATTTAAACATCCATGTAATAATGATCACCTCAATCAAAACGTAGAACACTTCCATCACCCCAAAAAGTTCTTTTGTGCTCCTTCCTAGTCAATCCCCCACCTCACCTCCAGCCCCAGAGAACACCGGTAGGTTAGATTTATCTTTCTGGAATTGCATGTAAGTGGAATTAGACTGTGTGTTGTCTTTTTATCTGGCTTTGTTGCACAGCATATTACCTTGTAGATTTTTAAAAAATATACTTTTATTGATTTCAGAGAGGAAGGGAGAGGGAGAGAGAGAGAAACATCAGTGATGAGAGAGAATCATTCATTGACTGCCTCCTGCACACCCCCTACTGGGGATCAATCCCACAACCCAGGCATGTGCCCTTTGACCAGAATTGAACCTGGGATCCTTCAGTCCGCAGGCCAATGCTCCATTCACTGAGCCACACCAGTTAGGCCTTATCTTGTAGATTTATCCATGTTGCTGAGTGATTTCCCTAGTTCACTCAAGTTTATTTCTGAGTAGTATTCCATTGCACACATATATCCTTATTGAGAAGGTAATAAGTTACATGGTCCAAAATTTAAGAAGTACACATCTTTCCCACACCATTGTCTAATCAGTCAGTCCCTTTTCACAGGCATCAAATGCTACCAGCTTCTTCTTATTAAAAAAAATATATTTTATTGATTTTTTTTACAGAGAGGGAGGGAGAGGGATAGAGAACTAGAAACATCAATGAGAGAGAGAGACATCAATCAGCTACTTCCTGCACACCCCCACCGGGGATGCACCCACAATCAAGGTACATGCCCTTGACTGGAATTGAACCTGGGATCCTTCAGTCTGTAGGCCAATGCTCTATCCACCAAGCCAAACAGATTTCAGCTACTAGCAGCTTCTTGTGTATCCTCTTGAGCTATTTAGAAGCAGATGTGTAGGCAAGATCATCCTTAAGTCCTCCAAAAAAAAAAAATGTATCTAATTTTGCATGTGTGTGAGTCTAAGAAGTGTAATTGCCTAATTAAAGGGTTTGTGCACAGGTAATTTTGATAGATGTTGCCAAATTGCCCTCCATAGAGATACAGTAATAGAGTTTCCTAAACTTTTTGGATGGAAGATGTAATGATAGTAGAGACTTTTGATGGACGGATTTGAAGAAGATTGAGACATTCATTTAAATCTGTAGGAAAAAAAATAAACCAGCAAGATTGTTACTTTGTATACATGGCAGGTTTTCAGCCTCACACTTGGTGAAACTCGAGTGTACTCACTTTCAGTCACAGTCTTTGGGACCTGCTGCTCTCATTGGCTGTGCAATGACAGGCTTCTCGCCACCCAGAGATGGCTCAGCGGTTAGGGTGTTTCTGTTCTGAGTAAATCGCTGGGTTTCTGACTTGAGATGGACAAGACTGGGTCTGAGAGGGATTCTAAAATGGATGGTCAGGAGGTGTGTGTGTGTGTGTGTGTGTGTGTGTGTGTGTGTGTGTGTAAACAATCCATATCCACGCTGCAGCCGGGGTGGTTCTTGAGATATGCCGGCCTGATGCTCTTGCCCCGTGGCTTGTTGCGGGAGCTTTTAGGAGTAACAGCAGATACTTTGGCCACTGAAGCCCAGAGCTCCTCTGAGGAGCGCTCCCCGGGCTCCCTGCACTCCAGCCACTCCAGCTTTCCAGTTCTTCCCCCGTTCGCTGTACCTGGACACACTCCCTTACGCCCACCTCCCCTCAGCGCGCTGGCTTCTCCTAGTTAACAGGGTTTCATCTTTCAGGACTGACCTAGGGCAGCGCCTCTGCTGTCCTTCGGCAGCATTGATTACCATCTCTGCTTAAACATTTCTCCATCTGCCCCGGCCGGTGTGGCTCAGTTGGTTGGGCATTGTCCCATTCCCCAAAAGTTCCTGGTTCCATTTCCTCATCCCGTCAGGGCACAAGCCCTGGTTGCAGAGCTCTGGTAGTGTGCAGGAGGCAGCCGATCAGTGTTTCTCTATCTCCCTCTCCCTTCCTCCCTCCTCTCTCTCTCTCTTTCTCTCTCTCTTTCTCTCTCTCTTCCTCTCTCTCTCTCTCTCTCTCTCTCTCTCTCTCTCTCTCTTAAAAAAATATTAAAAAAATAATTTCTCCCATCTGATCCTGAAGCATTTATTTCTCCTCTTAATCTGTTAGTGTCATGTGGGCAGGGATCATATCTGTTTTGTGCATGCTTTTGTTCTCTGTGCTCTAACTGAGATTGACACATAGTAGGTGCTCAGTAAGAGTTTGTGAAGGAAACATCTAAGGGATTTGATAGCACAGGCATGGAGCTCATGGTCAGAACTGGGGGTGAGTTTCGTTTTGTGTCAAGTTGCCAACCCTCTCTGAGCTGCAGGGTCCCTGTCGGAAAGATGGGTATGACACCGCCTCTTGGAGCCGCTGGGAGAACTTGGAAAGTGCCAGGCACGAGCAGGTGGTTGAGCGCTGGTAACGACCGTCGTAGCATCTTTGATACCAAGCCAGCGAGCACACTTGTTCACGGGCAGCTCGTGCTCCTGGTAACCGGCGACAGCTGGCCTCAACGGCTGGGGTCAGGCTGGGCCACAGGTGGGGCTCCGTGCCCCCTTGCCCCAGGAGGTGGGAGTGCCGCTGGAGCTGGGGGCTGAGGAGGTCACCGTGCCATTTGGCAGCTGCCACCGAGACCTTGGAGGGAAGGCAGGCCTGGGGCACCTCCAGCCACGGGCCTCTGCCAGGGCAGCGGAGAGGAGCAGCAGGGCGCCATGGGAACCGGGGAGGGCGGGGAAGCTGGGTGGTCTCAGGAAGCCGTAGGCCTGGCTGGCAGGCGGGAAAGGAGCTGATGAGAATGTCAGGGCTCTGGAGGGGATAGGGTTTCTGCCGCCTCCAGCTGCCCTAAGCTGCCTCTGCTGTTTTCCAGAGGGACCCAATTACCACCCCCTTGTGGAGCCAGGGCCGCCGGAGATCCCAGGGAGATAGCGGGCGGCTCCCAGCAGGGCAGCGGGGGCCTTTTAAGCTCCCCTTACCACATACCTGTTCCTGATCATCGGAGATTAGGGGTCTGGTGTGGGGGAAACGTTAGGACTTCTGAACAGGGTCCCTCAGGTTTCCACAGAACCTCGGGCTTTCAAAGAGTTCCCATAAGCCCCGACTCCTTTGATCCACTTCCCGGCTTGGGAGCGGCCAGCGAGGGCTTGGAGGCCTCTTTGGACAAACAGCGCCCCAGTGGTCCAGAGAGAGGGCAAGCCAGTTGGCCACAGTCATCCGATGAGCTGGCGATCCAAGGCTTTTGTATGTATAGACCCTATAACATAGAGCCTCTTCCCTGTCCCACGTCTGTCAACGCACAGGATAAAGCCCTCCAGCTTGCCACAGGCCCCACCATGCCTACTGGTTGCCACTAAGCTTGCATCCCTCATCTACTAGCACGTTACCTGCCTGGCTCTTGAAGAGATTTGAGCAGCAGCCCCTGCCCAGCATGTAGCTTATGCCCAGTGTTGTCCTGGGTGCTGGGGAGGGGACAAGGGAGGGGCAGGGTTTTCTGTCCCCAAGGAGTAGACAGCTAGGCACGCCCTCTGAGGGAGCAGCATATAAGGTTGGGTACATTATTAGGAAGCCAGGTGATGTCAGGCCTGAGGATGCTGATCTGAGCCTTGAGCTGGTGGGCCTCTGTGGGGCTGGAGTTAGCCTACACCAGCAAGGGTGGAGCGGAAAGAAGGGACTACGGTGTCACAGGACAAAAGACCTTTCTGTATATAATCAAAGACGTTTGGAGGTTGCACGGCGTGGAATCCATTCATACCACAAATGTTTCCTGAGAACCTACTGTGTGTCAGATACCTACTAAGCACTCTACTAATCTAATTTAATTCCTCATCTAATTTCATCCTCACTGTAGCCGTGGAGGTAGATAATTCTTCCCCACTTCCCAGAGAAGCAAGTATGAGTATGCAGAGGAGGTATGTTGAAGTTAAAGGACTTGCTCAAACCCAGCCTGACTTCAAAACTGATGCTTTTCCTTTCCAGCAGGCTTCTGGCGGGGAGGTGGGTTTTGGGTACGGATGAGGGCCGATGCGGGGCCAAGCCTTAGGAGGCAGTAGAGGTGGGAGGAACTGAGTGAGTAAAGGCAAGGAGGCAGGACCACGTTGGTGTGCGCAGCCGTCAGCGAGGTTAACGTTTTGGTGGAGGCAGAACTTCCCGGTGGAGACCCTCCTGCTTCCATCCAGGGCCTTGTTTGGCCCACGCGAGGGCCCTGCTGCCTGACCGCCCCGTCTCCTCCGACAGGCTCACCAGCGGGCCCCTCTGCAGACTTTCTGCCACTGCCGGGCTCTTTTCTGATTTCCACCTTGGCCTTTGTTGTTCCCCTCCCTGAATGCCAGCCCTCACCTCTACCCCCTCTCCCAGTCCTGCCTATTCCTGCATGGCCCACGAGAAGTTTCCTCTCTTCCAGGAAGCCCTCTCTGACCTGGAATGTGATCATCTCTTTCTCTTCTCTGAGCTCCATTTGTCCTGGTTCTTAGGTAAGGGTACCAGTTCCCTTTCAAAAGCCTGCCTTGTCTCACCCGTTTATAAACTCCCCCTGTTCTGGCAGGAGCCACAGCTCTAACCTACTCCCTGCCTGCCCAGCAAGCCTGATGGGCAGTGGTAGACCATCGATAAAAGATGTACTGCAGGCTGGGCAAGAGGCCAGTACTTCTCACAAACTTCCCGGTTTAGTCCTCACAGCAAGCCCTGGGTCCCGACTAGCCTGAGGGTAGAGGTCCCTTGAACGAGGTCCCTGCTCCCAGGAGCCCACAGTGAGAGAGGGGAAGGCAGGAAAGTGTGGCCCTAGCAGGTGGCTGGCTCCTTTGCAGATACCTGAGAGCACAGCCCCTCTCACCTTTCTGATTTTTTTTCTTTTGTATGCTTGGGATGTGTGTGTGCCCCCCAAATCCCATTTCTGCCTTTAATCAATTTCCACTTGGAAAGTGAGCCTGGGTGGCCACGGTTTGAGATAGTACCTACCTCCTGAGAGAAATAAACCCATCTAGGGTGATGGTGAGGGGATTGAGGGGCCCCTTCAGCAGCCCCAGCTGCCACAGCTCAGGGTGCAGTCCCCATCCTCCCGCCCAGGCGGGGTGGACCGGCCTGGAGGCAGCAGAGCAGGAATGCAGCCCCTGGCCAGCTCCTGACGGGGCGTCTCTGGGAGGCCCCGGCTCCTCCAGGCCACAACTCTGCCGGGGAAGCCGGGGATTAGAAGCCTAATTCCGCGGAGAAATCCTGTTTTTCTTAGCCTCGCACAGATTGCTCTTTAGGAAAGGCCCTCATCTAATTAGTCTGAGTCAACAGCTCCATTTATTTGGACACGTGATGCTACGGAGAGGGCTGCGGCCGGTGTGTTTTTGTACCGCATATCTGGGCTGCCCCTCCAGGATGGCACCGGGAGGGAGGCACCGGGCCACCGGGCTGGGGGACAGCCCAGACCCAGGGGGGCTCCCGCCGAGGCTGCAAGAGCAGCCACAGGTCTGCTAGCCGGGCAGGAACTGCTCACTCTCAGGTTTCATAACAAGAAAGTGACCCACGGAGCGTCCACATATCCAGCTTCCTCTCCCGTTGGTGTTTCTGAAGCAAAATAAAGAAGGGATTAGGGGCCTTTTGTTTAAAACTCCTTCCTCTGTCCCCTGTCAGAATCAAAAGGGACTTCCATACGAGGCTTTCAATGGGGACAGGTCCTTTTCCATGGGCACGACTGCCTAGGACTTTCTGAGAGAGAAAAAAAGAATATCACTTATTAAACATGTATTATGTGCAGTGTGCTAGGCATATTATAAAATAAGTCACCTGTGCATGCACGCATGCATAGACACACAAGTACAGACACACATATACACATTTCTTCTTCTCTCTCTTTCCTCACACTGTTATTTCTTTCTCTTTTTAAAATATGTTTTTATTGACTTTAGAGAGGAAGGGGCAGAGAGAGAGAGAGAGAGAGAGAGAGAGAGAGAGAGAGAGAAACATCAATGATGAGAATCATTGATCAGCTGCCTCTTGCACGCCATCTACTGGGGATTGAGCCTGCAACCTGGGCAGCATGTGCCCTGAGGATGAATCGAGCCGTGACCTTCTGGTTCATAGGTTGATGCTCAATCAGTGAACCACTCCGGCTGGGCTATACTTGTTATTCTATCTATCTGGTGGAAGTGGAAGCCTCCCTCCCTCTCTTTCACATTTAGTGACCCCCGCCCCCGCCCATCTTTGGTGTTTATCCTTCCATATTCTTTCCTGTACATTCATATACATATACATCGTATATTATTTCTAACTATAAAAACAAACCTTCAAGGAAAGTACTGTTGTACTCATTCCACAGGCGAGAAAACTGAAGCGAAGAGAGACTAAGCAACTTGCCCAGGGTCCCACAGCGAGGAAGGAGCGGAGCTGGGTTTCGCTGTAATTCCAGAGACAGACAGGGAAATCCTGTTCCTCTGGCATGGCCCTGACCCCAGGCAGGCCACAGACTCTGGTCTCCGAGATTGGTAGCGTGCTTCTCACCTGGTCTCCACCTTGCCATTCCTTCTCTAGGCTGCTATTATCTTGGCCAAACGTGAGCCTTCGATACCTTGGGCCACATGGAAGCCACCCTGAATAAATGGGGCAGGAGCTCTGTCTTGCTGCCTCCTTCCTGTCCCCTGATCTGGGACTTCCTGTCCCCTGATCAGGTCCAGCTTACCTGGACCACTTCTGCTGTGTGCACACAAGAGCCGAAAGGAAATAAGCACCATTGAAGGTGGCATTGCCACCCTTTCCCCAGAGTACGGTGATCAGCTCACACATACCCAGACCACACGTGGGGGCAGAGTGTTCATCCCTTGCTGACCAAATAGAACATCGTGTGAAGGCCGCAGTTCAGGGGTCCAGGGTGCTCGCCACATGTGGGAAGTTTGAGAAAGCAGCTGGTTGCTGCTACTTCTGTCTGGGAGGAACAGGCTCCTCACCATTTTCCTCTTTATAACGGGGTTCCTTGGCCAGGACCCGCTGGACGTGTAAGATCCTGAAATCACATCTCACAACTGACGTAGGCTGGAGAGGCAGGAATCAAAGAGAGATTACCCGATGGATTGAAAAAAACTAAATTCAATCTTGTAAATTGCTAGATTCACTTACTAGTTTTAGCAAGTGGTTTGTAGCATCCTTTGAGTTTTTCTATATAAATAATCATATGTGCAAATAGAATAGTTTTATTCCTTCTACACACACACACACACACACACACACACTCCAAATTCCAAAGCTGGGCCTGGAAGTTTCTTTAAAAGGTAACAGGACTTTTTCCTGTTGAACTTTCAAACCTTCCTGACCCTGCACAGTGTGCTCCGTCGTTTATCAGGGGCCACGAGTGTCGCATGACTAAAGTTACTGGGGCAAAGCTGGAGGCAGGTCAGCCCTCCACAGGGGAGTCCCCAGGGCCTGCAGGCAGCCACCGCCACCAAGGACTTCTAAGGCCGAGAAAGGGAAGCCTCAAAACCAAACATCCCTGCACGGTCCCAGGCAAATGTGTTCCTCATCAAGGCAGATACAAACAAAGTTTATTAAAAAGCCTCCTAAAGGACATTCCAAATCACCAGCAGGCCTCTGCGAGCCACCGTCCATTCTCCTGCGGACTCATTCCAGCCTCGCGGGGGCTTTTCAAACACCGAGTCACCGATGTGTCCAGAAAGGAAAATAAACAGGGGGCTCCAGCGGGCGGCCCCGGGGCGCAGGGTGACTTGGCTCTCAGTGCAGGCTTGCACTTTCTGACACCACAGCCAGGGGGGTTGATAGGAATGACCCGGGAATGGAGTACAAACAGGTCAGTGAGGCCTCTTGGACCGTGTGGCCGGTGCCCCCTCGCTCCAACCCCATGAATTAATGGTAGCCCACCGGGCAGAGGAAGGGCCCCTGGGGTTGCAAACATGGTGGCTTGTTTCAGTGGAGCAGGAAAGCCATGTGTGTCTCTTGCATTCCTGGAGGAAAGGAGACTTCTGCCTCCAAGTTTCCTCATCTGTAAAATTGGTGGTTTTTCCAGGAGACCGGAGTGGGTTGTTCTCATTAAGGTCGGCGCTGGCGGTCTCAGAGCTGGTCCACATGTTCTCCAAAACATGTCAGGATATCCCATGGAACCCTAGGGTCCTGTGGAGGGAACATAGGGTTTTTGTTGTTTTGTTTTTTAGGTATGTTTTTTATTGATTTCAGAGAGGAAAGGAGAGGGAGAGAGAGATAGAAACATAATGATGAGAGAGAATCATTGATCGGCTGCATGTCCCCGTATAGTGGGCTGAGTCCGAAACCCAGGCATGCGCCCTTGCTAGGAATTGAGTTGGTGACCTCTTGATTCCTTGATCAATGTTCCACAGGTGGACCACACACACCAGCTAGACAGGGACCATAGTTTAACACCCTGCTCCTGGCATTTAAACTAAGAGTCTAAAATTTTAAAATAATTCGAGTATCCAAGTGAACCCATAAGCAAATTGTGAGCCACAGTATATTGCAGTGCAAGGGACAGAGCGGAACTCTGTCTCCAGAGTCAGACAAGCTTGCGTTGCCACAACTTACTGTGTCACTGTGGGCAGCGTCATTGCTTAAATTCCCAGGACCTCACCAAGAGGGAACGTCGTACTTGTCTCATGACGTTGATGTGAGCATCTGTGTCTAAGCCAGCAACATTTTTCATCTCTTGGCACACATAAACTAGCTACTAAAATCCTGCAGCTCACCCCAAAAATCTTTTAATTACTGAAATCCTGCAGCTCACCTCCCCCGCCAAAGGTATAATTTTGATTCATATACACCAATTGGCTATTTGTTGTGCTGGTTGTTGTTATTTTTAAAATTTGCCAATCTACGTGAAAAGAGGTCAGTGCCCCTGACTAAATAGTCAGGTATGACATGTTTAAAAATTTCTTGGGACACACCTGTTGAAAATCAATGGTCTAATTCCTCAGCAAAGATTCTGATAGATAGCTGGTACTCAATAAGTGGTAGCTATTGTTATCTTTATTTGTTGGGCATGTCCTATGGCCCTAGCTCTGTTTAATATTTTGGAGAGACAAGGGATTTCCAGGGAACAAAGGAGGGGAGGAGAAAGAGAGAGAGCGAGAGCCCGTGGGAAGTAGGAGGAACTTTGATGCTGATGGAAATGACTCCGGAATGGTTTTTGACAGATTTCTGTGAGTGGTTATGGTGTATGGAGATTATAGTAAGTCCCCCATTGCAAGTTACTATGTTCCTTTCCTAACAAGGAAGGAATCTGAAACTCAGAAATCTTCAGTGATTTCCCAAATCACAAGACCTGTGTGTTATAGATTGAATGTTTGTGCCCCCAAATTTATATGCTGAAAACTTAATGCCCAATGTGATGGTATTAGGAAGTGGGATTTTTAAGAGGTGTTAGTTCATGAGGGCAGAGCTCCTATCAATGGAATTAGTGCCCTTATAAAAGGGGACTGAGAAAGCTCCCTCAGACCTCCCACCATGTGAGGGCACAGCGAGAAAGTTCAAGCTATGAACCAGCTGGTGCCTTGATCTCAGACTTGCCAATTTCCAGAATTGTGAGAAAGAAATGTTTGTTGTTGTTAAGCTCGCCAGTTTATGGTGTTTTGTTATAGCAGCCTGAATGGGCTGAGCCCATAAGGGGAGCTGGGACTGATACCAAAGTCTAGGCTTCCAGCCCGTAAGGGTCACACATCCTCAATTCTGAGGCGAGGAGAGCCTTCCTCTTCAGTCAAAGATCGTCAGGGTCTTGAAAGACAGGCGCCCAATCAGAGCTGCCAGTTTCGATGCTTGGGAAACCCTTCCTGTCGAGGTGGACAAGGCCAGGGAGTGATCTCACCAGTTTTGGCCATCCCAGCTTTCGTGGTTCTAAATGAGTGATTCTCAACCTTGCACATCACATCACCTGGGGAGCTTTGAAAAATTCACGCCACTTGGGTCAGCCAGACCCAGTACAGTGTCTCTGGGTGGGGCTGGGCATCAGTGTCCTGCTAAGGGTGAGGGAGAGAGAAACAGCAACGGTGAGAGAGAATCGGCTCCTGCCTGCTTACTCCATAGACATTACCTTTATTTGGAGAATTGATTATGAAATCGATCCCTCACTCTTTCTCCAATAACGTAGTTAATAATAAGAAAAGCTGTTTTGATGGTGTCTGGTTTTCAGCTAAAAGGAGGGTCAAAACAGCAATTTTTATCAGCTGCCCTTTGAAAGTGCTTCTCATGGTCCCAGAAGTTGGCAGGCAGCGGGAAATACGATGGTTCCAGTCCCATTCCTGATACTGGCTCCTGCCCGAGGTGACAGATTGTGTGACTCTGGACCAGGACATTGGTGGGTGAACAGCAAGGTCAGGTCAAGGGCACATCATGCTTGCTCTGTCATTAGAACATGGCCCACTCCTCCCTCCCATTGCACACACATACACACTGTCTGTTCGGGTGAAACACAGTAACAATGGCGGGTCTCTGAGATCCTGGCAGAAATGAGCCATAGGAAGAAGTCCTGGTCCCTTGGTGCAAGCTTGTCTTTCAGAACTTCTCCTAAGATTCACCAAGGACACGATCCCAGCCTCCCAGTGGTAACTCTGATTATTGTTCTTGCCCCGTATGGTTGGAAAGGCCCCTGAGGGCAGAGACCATGGTCTTTCCCCTCCCCGACCTCACTGTCTGGGCCTTTATGGTGCTGAGGAGTTCCTTGGTGGCAGGACAGGTGAGACTAAAAAGTTGCTAGAAATTAAGTACTGGAGTCGGGAGATTAAGTCTGCCTCCTGGACCTGCCACTTCCTGGATGAGAACTTGGGGCGTGTTACTTTATGTCATTAAACCTCAGTTTTCTCATCTGTAAGATGGGGACCAAAATAGTAGCTATGTTACTGGCACAGGTTTTTGTGAGGAGGGTTCAATTCATAATGCAGATAAAGTGCCAGGTGTGGAGTGAATGAGGGCTGGGTGCCCTCCTTCTTGCGTCAGTGGTTCTGAGGAGACGCCAGCACACGCTACCAGCCATAGGAGGTGGGGTCTCCGGCCTCCTAAGGCCACCACTCCTTTGGACATAATTTCCACTAGATAGAAAATAGTGACCACTGCCTTTTACCGCCAAGGCCCAGGCTTAGAACCGAGTGTTCTGCAGGCTACGTGGCACCAGGAGACACCAACTGATCGCAGTCTCCTTAGCCAGCAGCTTCTTCCTTACATTCTAGAGGCCTGATGCCGGAAATTCGTGCCAGGGGCTTGGCCCCTGCCCCCGGGGTGGCTGCCTTGGTCCCCCTGTCCACCATCACAGCGGCCACCTCTGCCTCCCCCCTACCCTACCTCGCTGCCTCTGCTTCATCTGGAAGGTCATCCTTAGCATTTCCTATATTAATGTCATTTGAGTCTCCAGGTTCAAAAAGCTTTCCTGGGAATTCTGCTGCAGGTGGTCAGATTAGCACATCACGCTTTTATTATTATAGATGTATCAAAGGTACAAGTAGTTGATTTTATTTTTCCTTTTACCAACTCTTGCAGTTTAAGTGTGTACTTCATCCAAGAAGCATTTAAAGGAAACTCATCAATTGTTCTTGGGCACCAAAGAGTAAAGAAGAGCACAATGCCTCACCGATTCAGGGTAAAAACTCTAACCACTGAGCTTTAACAATACATTTTTATTGATTTCAGAGAGGAAGGGAGAGGGAGAGAGAGATAGAAACATCAGTGAAGAGAGAATCAGTGATCAGCTGCCTCCTGCACCCCCTGCACTGGGATTGAGCAGCAACTTGGGCTCAAACCTCATTCATTGCTCAACACAGCCATGCCGGCCAGGCCACTGAGCTTCCATGTACCCACAATTCTTACCAAGGCCAGGAAAGCAGTGACCACCTCAGCAAGTTCTCTAAAGAATGTTGTGTGTGTGCACAGTCCGGCCCTCCTGTCGCTGGTGTGAACACAGCTGGGGGAGACCCCCTCTGATGGAGGAGCTGAGGGGGTGGCTTGGCCTGGAACAGCTCTGCCCATGTGTAGCTACTTCTTAGGTTGCCACCTGTGGCAGTTGTTCTGAGGTGAGTCTGCCTCTGGGTACCTGACTTCCTAACTTTCCCAAAGACATGTTCCTCTCTCCCTTGTGATTTATTTTTTTAACATATATTTTTATTGATTTCAGAGAGGAAGGGTGAGAGGGAGATAGAAACAGCAATGAAAAGAGAGAATCAATGATGGGTTGCCTCCTTGCACACCCCCCACTGGGGACAGAGCCTGCAACCAGGGCATGTGCCCTTAACCCAAAGCGAACCCGGGACTCCTCAGCCCCCAGGCTGATGCTCTCTCCACAGAGCCAAACCAGCTAGGGCTTCCTTGTGATTTATAGAGCACGTGCACACATAGGTACATGGGGCTCTGGGGTTCTAACTCCAGCTGTGGGAAAAGGGAAATTAACAAGATGATCTCGGAATGGGATCTTCTCCGATTGGGACATCCAGGCCAGCCCAGGTGGCAGGTGTTCAGGTGATATACACGTCCAGGGCGGTGTGGTAGCAGGGCAAGTACGGGCTGCTATTTGTGGAGTGCCAGATACAGCTTAGCATTTCCTCTATTACTTCATTGAAAACTAACAACAACCCTCTGAGCTAAGCCCTGCTCGCTCCTGAGATACAGATGAAGAAACTCAAGTACCCCGAGATGATGGCACCTCCAAAGGTTACAGAGTTAGTATGGTAGAGTTGACACTCAAAAGAAGGCCTTTCTGACCCCAAAGTGTGTGCTCTAAGCCTTCCACTTCGTGCAGCAGTGGGCTGGAGAGCCACAGAGCCCTGAGATCCTGTCCTGGCTTAGCCACGTGGGTTATGTGAGCTGGGCTCCGTCACTTAACCGCTCCCACCACTGTCTCTCCTCTGCAAAGGGAAGCTTCCTCACAGGGCGATGGCAGGGATTAAATCGGAGAGTTGTAGTTAGCACAGTGCCCTGCACAGGTGAGGCTCAGAAATGGGAGTTTCTTCCTTCCCGTTTCCGAAGGGGAGAGAGATAAGGTGCCACTTCCCTCGTTGGTCCCCCTATGGTTTCAGCTTCCTCCCCCCTACCCCCCTGGACTCCACAGGACCCTTTGCACCAACACCAGAAGGTTTTTGATCTCGGACAGTTTGATCCATTTATCAGGGTGATTGCCTTGGCTGCATGGAAAAGGCAGCACTGGACAGCGTAAATAGCTCTTGACTAGCGTTTTGGAGACCTTGGTTCTAGTCTAGTCCTGGGTCTGAGACAGGAGCAATTTCTGTCTTTTCTTGGGTTTCAGTTTCCCTATCAATAAAATGGAGGATTTATCTATATGCAGGACCAGCGTGGACATGTAGGCTGTGTGCAGCCCCTTCCCGGCCCCGCACCCACTGTAGATGTGACTAAGGAATTGCAGCATCTCTGTCTGTGATCCTGGCTATGACTGCAGAGCCCTCCCCACACGTGGAGGGAATCACTGTCAAGTGATTAGAGTTGACGTGACAATGGAAACCTCTTGCCTGTTCCTGGAACAGTTAGTTGTCTGCGAAGGGTCCTTCCAGCTCTGACTCTCCCACTGCAGACTTTAATGCTCAGAGGAGCAGGGTGAGAGCATGGGTGTGAAATGAGGGGGTGATTCTAACTCTAGCCACATCCCCTCGCAGCTGTGCAACCTTGGGCAAGTTGCTTAGACCCTCTGAGCCCTGGGTCTGAGATGTGGGCACGCTGAACGCCCAGGACTTCTCATCTGTAAAGAGAGGGCCCTCACACATGCTCTGGCTATCATTGTTCTGACACAGAAATCACTGCAGCCCCTGAAGGCAGAGCCTGGGTCCCTGTCAGCCCTGCACCCCTGTGCCTAGAACAGGGTCTGGTGTGGAGCAGGCTCTCCCTAAGTTTGCTTGAATTGGAGCACAGTCAAATACGAAACCCAAAGAGGTGGAAGAAGTTGCACTCAGCTAGAATGAAGACATCTGTAGGGAATTGGTTCTCTGCCTTTGTGGAGTATAAAGCTGATCAGGGACCTTTCCACATGCAGATTCCTGCACCCACCACAGGGAGCTGGTCCAGGATGCCCGGGGAGGGACCCCGGAGTCTCCAGGTTCAAAAAGCTTTCCTGGGCATTCTGCTGCAGGTGGTCAGGCACCCAGTGGGGAGTTGGGAGGCTCAGAGTGGAAGTTAAAATAAACAGGGAGGTCTCGGTTTGCGGCCAGTTGTTCTCCGGGAGTTGAGTTTCCACTTTGGAGTTCCCGGAGCCGCTGCATCTGGGAGGGAGTCCGCCGGAAGAGCGGCTCCTTCCACCCCTCAGTGGCTGCCTCCAGCAGAGGCCTGATCCCCAGCTGACGGATGCTCGCAAGTTTCTGTGCTCTGACCTGCGAGGCCCTCATGGGAAGCAGCCAGGTCAGGGGCATTTCCCCTTTTATCTCCAGTAACATGGGAGTGTTGGGGGGTGGGTCTAGATGGCCAGTGCTGCCCATCAGCAATTATCCTGTGGGGACACATGTCATTAACCTCCAAGAAGGGTAACCGGGAGGCAGATTGGTTGAGGCTTAGTTGGGGTACTCTGTTTTTGGTGGTGGTGGAAGAGAGAGAAAAAGAGAGCGAGAGAGAGAGAGAGAGAGAAGAGAGAGATTTTTCTGATATTGGTTATTTACAGGTTCCCAGAACAACTGAGTGGGAAGTGAAAAACAGTCAGATATTTGGCCTTTTTTTCCTGCATGTTGCTAAACATGGCGATCTTCTCAAACACCCACCTATTAGCTGGAAATAGAAAATTTCATCCATATGTTCCAGGGTGTGATAATGCAGCTTTCGTATAGATGACTGATTAAAACATATTTTTGGGGATATTTTTTAACTTCAAAGTCATATTCGTCATTTATGGCATCATCATCATTCAGGCTGAATTCATGAATTATTAGCAGATAGTTGGATTTTTGAGCTCTTATTAAATATTCACAATAAATCCAATTTTTAAAATTTTAATTATTTCCTTTTCTTCCCGGGACCTTTTCCCCACAGCTAACAAGTTATGTTAGCTTTATGGGCTTCTTATAAGAATTAAGCAAATTAACATGCGGAATGTGCTTATAATAGTGCCTGGTGGATTCTCATAAAATGCTGCCCACTTTTCTTGAATACTACTGTCATATAGATACAATCCTGCCAGAGCCACCCTCAGTGATCCCAAACCGATGCGCATTACGTCTTCAGCCACTGAACCCGCGCCTTAGGAGAGGAGATCTCTGTACCTGTGCCGCCGGGGACAGGGGGGCCACGCTGAGCTCACTTGCCTGTGTAAGTGAAGCTCCCTGGGTGCAGCCTCACATTTCTGTGGATTCAGAACATCAGCTGGTGATTGTCAGGCCACTGCATGGCCCACAGCGAGTGCTTCCTGAGGCCTTTTCCTCTTTGCTTTTAGGGTGCCCCTTCCCATTCAGAGAGTCAACTGTCTTCGCTTCAGGGAATCTGTTTTTTCTACTCTCCCTTCTGACTTGCTGTAGCAAATCTGTCCGGCTGAGGGACAAGCAAGATAGATAATGCTGTTAAACTTGGTGAAAAATAAGAGTAAATGTCTCCCATGCCAGAGTCCTGCTTTTGCTTAACCCTAGGCCGTAAGTGATGTTCCCGAGAGTTATGATAGTCGTGTAAACGTCTTCCAGAGAAGGGAAGTGTCACCTGGACATTTCACTCCACTGGGACACAGAAGGCCCCCTGAGTCCAGTGTAAGGGCTGGTGATACTCAGTCATCCCTGACTCAACACCCATCCTGGTCAGAGACTCGAAGCCGGCGCCCGGCCTGGGCTCCCTGCTGCCCTAGCTCGCTCAGCCTGTCTCCGAAGTGAAACCAGATGGGCAGGGTGGGTAGTGAGGGAGACCCACAAGGAGACCCCAGGGAAAACTGAGCTCCTGGTCCCACCCCCTGCCCCAAACTGCTTCTGAATTGGTTCATCCATGAACAATCCCCCAAATTCCTTTTATCTCCCAATCACCAAGAATCTGATCCTTTATTTAGTCCCAAAACTTGGAAACTAATCTTTTATTTATCTCTACTGTAATCCCACTTCAGGCTGTGTATGGAATACCCTGCTTGGGAACAAACCTCTAGGATTTCAGAAGGACCCTCAGTCAGGGAAGCACAGGGGCTTAGGAGGGAAAGTAAAACCAGGGCCAGGATGTTTTGGTTCCATGTGTGAATTGGAGGAAGAATGTGGCTCATTTGGGCTTGTGTGATGGAGAACGAGCCACAGGCAAGCTCCCTAATCACCAGACCAGGGCAGGCGGCAGGAAAACAGGCCGGCATGATGTCGGGCCCCAGAAGGGCAAGCTGGTTGAAACCATTTCCCAAGCTTCCTTTAAGGCTGCCGGCTCAGCCCTCAAACCAGGGCAAGGAATCACTGACACGCCGCTTGGAGTGTGCTGAGCAGTCCCAGACAGCTGTGGTCCTACCCTCTCTCGGTGGATCTGGGGGCCAAACTGCATGGTCACTGTGGCAGGGGAGGCCAGCCTACCTGCCAGTCCCCCGCCATCTATCCTTACAGGCGACTTCCACCGGGGCCCTGAGAGCACTGCCTTGCCCCCAGAGGTTTCCGAATCACCATTCTTCTGTTCATTCTTGTATTCAACAACTATTTCTTGAATGCCTACTGTGTGCCTGGCCCAGGGCTGGGGCTGGGGCAGGGGCTGGCCATTCAGTGATTAGCAGGGCACTGTCCCTGTGTTCATAAAGCTAACAGACCCTGTGGGGAACAGCAGTCAGATACTGAATAGTTATTTAACTAACATTATGGTAGCAGGAGCAGGTGGAGCCACACGGGGGTTTGGGGGACCAGAGGCTAGTAATGGGAGCAGGAGTTAGTAAGGTACAGAGTTGGGGCTGGGGGTCAAGAATTGTCTTCACAAACTCCTCCACTCTCTGGCTTTCTGCTTCTTCATGCCTCCTTCCAAATCTTAGCTCCTGACTCGGTGCACTTAGCATGCATTCAAAACTCTGTTTCTAGAAACTGCCTCTGGCACCACCCCAGTAGCAGCCAACTAGTCCGTCCCTTCCCAGTTTCCTTTTGGGGGAGGCAGCTGCCCCATTTAGGTCCTTCTTTCTCCAATTCGCTCTCATGTACTCACACATCATTGGTTCACACGCCATGTCAGCTCAATGATAGGAGGCTGTCCTAGCACTGCTGGCCCCTCACTTCATTCACATACTAGTATTCTCTCCCTCGGAACTTCCTTTCTTCACTCAGCCAGGGCCAGGTCTTGATCTGGTTCCTAGCTGAGCACTAATGGGGAGCCTGAAAGGGCCCTAGGGGTGGGGGTCAGGGTAGTCTTTCTGAGAAGGTGACACCTGGGAGAGTCAGACTGAGGAGGAGTTGGTCAGGTGACCTTGCCCCTCTTTTCTCTTCTTCTACCTTTCTTGCTTTTTCCATGCATTTTCCATTCTCTACTGTTACCTACCATGAATATTTCTGGGCTTCAGCCTCAAGAGATAGACCTGGGAGGGCCCTTGGAGATCTAGTCTCTGACACCTGCTCATCTAACAGATGGGGACAGTAAGGTTCCAAGAGGGATTGATTGATTTGTGGATATTGAACCATCCTTCCATCCCTGAAATAAATTCCACTTGATCATGGTGAATGGTCCTTTTGTTGTATTGTGGAATTCGTTTGGTAATATTTTGCTGAGGATTTTTGCGTCTACATTCATTAGGGATATAGGCCTGTAATTTTATTTTCTTGTCTGGTTTCAGTATCAGGGTAATGCTGGTCTCATGAGTTTGGAAGTGTTTCCTCTTCTACTTTAGAAGAGTTTAAGAACAACTTGTATTAATTCTTCCTTAAATGTTTGGTAGAATTCACCAGTGAAGCCATCTGGTTCTGGATTTTTGTTTGTTGGGAGGTTTTAGATTACCAACTTAAATCTCCTTACTAGTAATTGGTCTCTTCATATTTTTGTTTCTTCATGATTCAGTATTTGTGGGTTGTGTGTTTCTAGGAATTTATCCTTTTCTTCTAGATTGTCCAATTTTTTTTTTTGTCTTATGGTTACTCATAGTGGTTTCTTATGATCCTTTATATTTCTGTGGTATCAGTTGTAATGTCTCCTACTTCATTTCTGTTTTTATTATTTAAGTCCTTTCTCTTCTTGATGAGTCTAGTTAAGGGTTTGTCATCTTTTTTTTTTTTAACAGCTCTTTGTTTCATTAATTTTTGTTTAGTATCTTTTAAGTTTCTATTTCATTAATTTCTGCTCTGGGCTTTATTTCATTCCTTTGACTAAATTTGGGGTTAGTCTGTTCTTTTTTTTCTGGTTCCTTGAGGTGTAAAGTGAGGTTGTTTACTTGAAATTTTTCTTGTTTCTTCTTTTAAAAAATATTTTAAATATTTTTATTGATTTTTTACAGAGAGAAAGGGAAAGGGATAGAGTTAGAAACATTGATGAGAGAGAAACATCGATCAGCTGCCTCCTGAACACCTCCCGCGGGGGATGTGCCCACAACCAAGGTACATGCCCTTGACCAGAATTGAACCTCGGACCTTTTGGTCCGTAGGCTGACGCTCTATCCACTGAGCCAAACCAGTTAGGGCTCTTGTTTCTTAATGCAAACATTTATCACTCTAAACTTCCCTCTAAGAACTGCTTTGTTTTCTTATTGTTGAGTTTTGGGAGTTACTTCTATAATTTTGGCTAATAATTCTGTATCAGATATATGTTTTACAAATATTTTCTTCCAGTATAAACTTGTCTTCTCATTCTCTTGATGGTTGGTTTATATTTTATTTTATTTT
>PVJN01004564.1:0-28544 GCA_004026805.1 Lasiurus borealis
TGAGATTGGGGGTGGGGTTGGCACTGGCAACCAGAAGGCCTCTGAAATAATGGCCGGATGTTGGGCCCTGGGAACACCCCTTCCTCGGGACAGATTCTTATTTCCTGATTAGAAAAGGTGGGAAATGTCTCCATTTTATCCAGCCCACGAGTCTTACATATTATTATTTTTACAAATGAGATGCATTTTTAAAGTTTTTTTTTAAATTTTTTACAGAGAGGTAGAGAGAGGGATAGAGTTAGAAACATAAATGAGAGAGAAACATTGATCAGCTGCCCCCTGCACACCCTCTACTGGAAATGTGCCCACATGCCCCTGACCAGAATCGAACTCGGGACCTTTCAGTCCCCAGGCCGATGCTCTATCCACTGAGCCAAACCAGTTTCGGCGAGAATGCATTTTTAACTAGAATCATGTTAATCAGAAAGTGGGTAATTTCATTATTAAAGAGCCATTTCTGGCATCCACTATTCTAATTAGCAAGGCATAGGTGAAAATACTAATAGCAGGAGTATCTACCAGGCTCTCTTGATGTAAGGCCAACTGATCGACCTTATACAGTTCAGGGCAACTTCGGGGAGCATGCAAAGGAGGGAGGCAGGGGGACAGCAGACCCTGTGTAGGAATGGCCTTATCCCATTTATCACACCTGGGCATTTAGTACTCAGTTGTAGAGATTATCTTGAAACTAGAATCTTTCCTTTAAATCAGAAATTTTATTCACCACTGCTCTCCTCGGTGTATCTTCTAACAATGCCTAGGACGACTTTGTGAGGTGTCAGTGACATGATCTGATGAAGCCATTCAGAATAGCAGAGCTCTGACCTTCCTCCTGGGGCCCTGTGCATTCTCTGTAACCCTGATCTGAGCCAGAGCAGGAGTCCTAACCCTAGGAGACTTCTCATACCACAGGACTGGGACTTCTTTTCTATGCCAGGCCCCCAAACGCCTCCCTCTCCACTGGTGTGGCTGTTGGAGCAATTCCAGAGAGAATGTACATTTCCCCCAAACAGAGTTACTCCCATTTTCCCAATTAAACTTTTACCACAGGTCATTTTTTATTTTGAACACTCCCTAAGTCCTACACTGTGACTTGGAGACTTTGCGCTCAATATCACATCTATTTCAATATAACTGCAAATGTGGAGGGAATGACCTGGGATTCTTTCTCTGGAGCACTCCTGAAGATAGTAAAGGAGAAATGTGTTGCCAGATGACCTTCCGAGGACCCCAAAAGGAATACAGAGAGAGGGAACCCACATCGACAGGGCTGGCCTCAGAGGAGGACAATAATGTTTGCTGTGACCCCACTACAAGCCAGGGTGCTGAAGACAGTCTATAGCCTCCAGACCTGACTGGTGGGTATTATCATCCCCATTTTGCAAGTGTGGAAACTGAGTCTGATAGATTAAGTAACTTGCTCAAGGTGGCATTTGAGCCCAGGTGAGCTGCCTCTTTTACCAGAGCATCTTGCTGAGCTCTCACAGGAGTGAGTGACACTTAGGTCATTGTGCTAAGAGATGCCTGGCCTTCATAGTGGTGAAAACACTGACCCCGGGGCTCCAATTTTACCTTGTCCTGAAAGGAGCAGCTGAAGGGTGGAGCAGAGAGTGGGGAAGGCATGGGAGCTAGAGAGAGGTCAGTAGATTTTGTCTCCCACCCTCTGCTCCTTTTGGTAATCAGTATTTGAAGCAGATGCTCCCTGGGGAGCCCCTTTGGACCTCAGATTTTCAAAGAAATTTAGGCAAAAGGCAGGCAGGCATTAGTTCTGAACCTCCTTCAGGCCAGGAATAGAAAGGTGACAGTTCCCTTCTGAATGAGATGTTCTGGAAGCTCAAAAGACAAAATGAATTCCCATGGCTTTTTTTCTTTCTCCCTTTGTCTGAGACAATTTTCTCTTTCCACTGTGAAATCGCTGCTGAGTAACCTTTCCTGAACCTCACTGTTTGGTAAAGGAAGTATGTTTCCTGCTTCCAAGAAACAGCCTCTCATTATCCAGCTATGGGTAGGGCAGAAGCCCGAGGTAGGGAGGCATAGTATCACAAGGCGGTGACACCAGCCAAGTGTCCACTTGTGCGCCAGATGTCATAGGTGCACATCAGAAAACCAGTTTCCCTGTCTGCTCAGCAGATGACAGAGCCGAGTGCTGCTCAGCCCAGGACAAGGCACTGACGCTCCTTATGCAAAACAAAGCATCGGTGGGCAGAAAGCCTGCATTATGATGATATTTTCATAGATGGATCTTTACCAGGTGAGCCTTCTAAAGTGACCTCATTTTTCTTCTCATATTTTTTTATAAAATAGAAAAGCAAAAGCAACATACTTTGTAGGCATTGTGTGACTTTAACTTGGCAAGAATCTGAAAAAAAATCAAATGGTTATAAGTGATTATTTGTGGTTGATGAGATTATAACTTATTTAAATTTTTGCTGTTTATTATCTGGTTTTCAGTCTCTAAATTAAACATTAAACACTTTCCTATTAAAAAAAAGAAAAGCAGAAATTAATTCTCTTAAAACCAAAGAATAAGGAAGACAGTTAGTGCTTCCTCTTATATCTCCATGTGAAAGGGCAGGAGCAGGGAGAGCTGGGCTCAAGCTGCGCCTATGCTAGCTGGTGACACACTGTTCGCTCTCAAGCTTCTTCTGAGCCACTTCTCTGACTCCCAGTTTTTATTTCTCATCGGTCCTCTTCCCAGAACTTAAGGTTTACACTTTGGGTTTACAGCTGCCTATTGGGCAGCTCCACTGAGATATCCAACAGAATCACAACTGAACTATCCCCCTCAAACCTACTGCTCTTGCAAACTCCTTCTCCAATAATGGCAGTCCCATATTTTCAAAGTCGTTTTTGACTTGTCAGTTTCTCTCACATCCTACAAACAAGGTGTCTGTAAATCTGGCCGGCATGCATGTCATATCCTGCCACCTCATAAAATCAAATCTCTTCTCTTCACCCCACTGCTGGTCCTCTGACCCACTCTCTCACTCTGTAATGCCTAGATTACTGGGATGGCCTCCTGACTTCCTCATTTCATTTATTTATCTTTAGAATATTATTAAATTTTCTTGGTTGACATTGATTAATACAAATATATAGGTTTCAAGTGTACAGTTCTAAGGCACAGCATTTGAATATTGCATTGTGTGTTTACCAACCAAATTAATGGGCAACTAATGCATCCCTCAAAAGCATCTTCTGGAAGAATAAATGAATGGGCAGTACTTTCTTCACTTTTTATTTGTAAAATGGAAGGACTGGATTAAGTTGATGCTGTATATTAAAGTACATTTTGTCCATTTAACTGAATAATGAATGCATGCACTTGATAAACAATTCAAATAAACTGAATAAAGTGTGTAGTGACAATAGGTTTCTCTTCTATCCCAAACTCAGAGTCCTTGGTCTCCCTGTTCAGATACAGACACCATGCCAGTTTCTTTCTTTTTTTAAAAATTAAATCTTTATTATTCAGATTATTACATTTGTTTCTCTTTTTTCCCCTCCATAGCACCCCTTCACCCAGCTCCCACCCTTTCCTCTGCCCTTAACTCCCTCCCATTGATCTCATCCATAGGTGTATGATTTTTGTCCAGTCTCTCCCTGTACACCCCTCCCTGTACACCCCCTGAGAATTATCAGTCCACTCCCTTTCTGTGCTCTTGATTCTATTATATTCACCAGTTTATTCTGTTGATCAAATTTTTAATTCGCTTAATTTTTAGATTCACTTGTTGATATGAATTTGTTGTTCACAATTTTTTGGCTTTTACCTTTTTCTTTTTCCTCTTCTAAAAGAGTACCTTTCAGCATTTCATATAATACTGGTTTGGAGTTGATGAACTCCTTTCGCTTTTTCTTATCTGTGAAGCTCTTTATCTGCCTTTCAATTCTGAATGCTAGCTTTGTTGGATAGATTATTCTTGGTTGTAGGTTCTTGCTATTCATCACGTTGAATATTTCTTGCCACTCCCGTCTGGCCTGCATCGTTTCTGTTGAGAACAGCTGACAATCGTATGGGTGCTCCCTTGTAGGTAATGAACTGTTTTTCTCTTGCTGCTTTTAATATTTTCTCTTTGGCTTTTGCTCTTGGTATTTTAATTATGATGTGTCTTGGTGTAGTCTTCTTTGGATTCCTTTTATTTGGAATTCTGTGTGCTTCCTGGCTTGTAAGTCAATTTCTTTTACCAGATATGGGAAGTTTTCAGTCATTATTTCTTTAAATAGGTTTTCAGTATCTTGCTCCCTCTCTTCTTCTGGCACCCCCACAATTCTGATGTTGGTATGCTTAAAGCTGTCCCAGAGGCCCCTTACATTATCTTCACATTTTTGGATTCTTTTCTCTTCTTGCTTTTCCAGTTGAATGTTTTCTGCTTCTTTATATTTCAAATTTTTGACTTGATTCTTGCCATCCTCTAGTCTGCTGTTAGGACTCTGTGTAATATTTTTTATTTCAGTCAGTGTCTCTAGTATGTCCTTTTTCATCTCCTCTTGGCTCTCACTAAATTTATCCAATTTGTCTAGCATATTCTTGAAAAACCTTATAAGCGTGGTTTTGAACTCTATATCCAGTCATTTTTTCCCCTCCATCTCTTTTGTTTGTGATCTCTTCCCTTGTCTCAGCATTTTAACTATGTTGGGAAAACTTCTGTGTTGAATTCAGCCTTATGGTACCAGACTTGCAAAACCAAAGAAGCCTCTGTTGAGCTTGGGATGGGTGGAGTCTCAGGGCTTAAGGGACCACCTTGCCTTCCAGTCGGCCCTGCCCTCCACGGCCCCTGAGTCTCATGTGATTGGGTAATCGCTGGAGTGGTCCTTGTGCCCAAGCACCTGCAATGCCTCTAGACCGCTGCCTCTCAGGCTCCCCTGCGCACCAGGACCACACGAGACTAGGTCCCCAGGGTTTCGCCCGAAACAGGGGCCCAGTGGAGTCAGAAGTGGCACAGTTGGGAGGGTCTGTCTCCAGCCCAGTCGAGAAAGCCTGCGGCACAATAAGCAATCTTATCAAAGGCCATGCACCAGGCCTTTGATCTTTTGCGACTCCCCTAAATTTCTGTGCAGTTCTCCTTTTTCACAGTCCAAACTCCCCCCTTATGAGTTTCGGCTGGATCTGCGCTTTAGTGTCGTAGGATAAGGGGTTCAATGCCTTTGAGAGTCTCCCTTTCCCTCCTGCCAGAGAAAACCAGCCAGGTTCTTGGGCACCTGCTCTCTCCATGCACGCTTCTCCGTACCTCAGCTTTTTGCAGCCCCTCTGGGTCTTTGTGAGCCCCTCTCTTTCCCTCTAGTTGTAGAACTTCCACTCAGCCAGCTTTCCTGTGGTTCTGGATGATGTCTGTTCTGTCTTTTAGTTGTAGTTTTGAAATTGTTGTGCGAGGCAGCAGTGTAGGTGTTTACCTATGCCGCCATCTTGAATTCTCTCCTGGATAGATTATTCTTGGTTGTAGGTTCTTGCTATTCATCACGTTGAATATTTCTTGCCACTCCTGTCTGGCCTGCATCGTTTTTGTTGAGAAATAAGCTGACAGTCGTATGGGTACTCCCTTGTAGGTAATGAACTGTTTTTCTCTTGCTGCTTTTAATATTCTCTCTTTGTCTTTTGCTCTTGGTATTTTAATTATGATGTGTCTTGGTGTGGTCCTCTTTGGATTCCTTTTATATAGGATTCTGTGTGCTTCCTGAACTTGTAAGTCTATTCCTTTTACCAGATGTGGGAAGTTTTCAGTCATTATTCCTTTTTTTTTAAAATATTTTATTGATTTTTCACAGAAAGGAAGGGAGAGGGATAGAGAGTTAGAAACATCGATGAGAGAGAGACATCGATCAGCCGCCTCCTGCACACCTCACAGTGGAGATGTACCCTCAAGCAAGGCACATGCCCTTGACCGTAATTGAACCTTGGACCTCTCAGTCTGCAGGCTGATGCTCTATCCACTGAGTCACACCGACTACAGCCATTATTTATTTAAATAGGTTTTCAGTATCTTCTTCTGGCACCCCACAATTCTGATGTTTGGTACACTTGAAGCTGTCCCAGAGTCTCCTTACAGTATGTTCACATTTTTGGATTCTTTTCTCTTCTAACTTTTCCAGTTGAGTGTTTTCTGCTTCTTTATATTTCAAATTTTTGACTTGATTTTTGCCTTTCTCTAGTCTGCTTTTAGGACTCTGTATATTTTTTATTTCAGTCAGTGTATGTTTAATTTCTAGTTGGTCCTTTTTCATCTCTAGTTGACCTTTATCATCTCTAGTTGGCTCTTTTGCATCTCTAGTTGGTCCTTTTTCATCTCCTCTTGGCTCTCACTAAGTTTATCCAACTTTTTTAGCATGTTGTTGAAAAACCTTATAAGCGTGGTTTTGAACTCTATATCCAGTCGTTTTTTTCCCTCCATTTCTTTTGTGTGTGATCCCTTCCCTTGTCTCAGCATTTTCACTATGCCGGGGAAACTTCTATGTTGAATTCAGCCTTATGATAGCAGACTTGCAAAACCGAAGAAGCCTCTGTTGAGCTTGGGATGGGTGGAGTCTCGGGGCTTAAGGGACCACCTTGCCTTCCAGTTGGCCCTGCCCTCCACGGCCCCTGAGTCTCACGTGACTGGGTAATCACTGGAGCAGTCTTTTTGCCGTGTGCCCGCAGTGCCTCTAGACTGCTGCCTTTCCAGCTCCCCTGCGCTCCAGGACCACACAAGTCTGGGTCCCCAGGGTTTCGTCCGAAACAGGGGTTTAGTGGAGTTAGAAGTGGCACAGTTGGGAGGGTCTGTCTCCCACCCACTCGCCAAAGCCAGCGGCACAACCAGCAATCTGTCCTCCGTGCAGTGCTGTGCGCAACCAGACCTCTTATCTTTTGCAACTCCCCTAAATTTCTGTGCACCTCTCCCTTTTCACAGTCCAAACTCACCCTGTATGAGTTTCGGCTGGATCTGGGGTTTAGTGTCGTAAGATAAGGGGTTCAATGCCGATGGGAGTCTCTGTTTCCCTCCCGCCAGAGAAAGCCAGCCAGGTACTCCGGCACTCACTCTCAGTGCATGCATCTCCAAGTACCTCAGCTTTTTGCAGCTCTTCTGGGTTTCTGTGAGCCCCTCTCTTTTCTTCCAGCTGTAGAACTTAACACTCAGCCACCTTCCCTGTGGTTCTGGATGATGTCTGTTTTGTCTTTTAGTTGTAGTTTTGAAATTGTTGTTCGAGGCAGCAGTGTAGGTATTTACCTATGCCGCCATCTTGGATTTTCCCCATGCCAGTTTCTTATGCAAGTTTCCAGACATTCTGCAAATAGAGGTATCATGTCTTTCTTTGTCCACAAATTATAGTGTATTACACACACTGCTTTGCTTGCTGCCTTTTCCCTAAAAAAAAAGTAGCATGAAGATTGTTCTATACAATCATACATAAAATTACCTCATACTTTCCTATAGCTGTGTGATCCTTCATCTACTGACTTAAATGTTCAGTCTGTTTGGTTGGCTCCCTAGTAATAGTCAGTTGTGTCTAGTCTTTACTGTTACAAACTTTGAGTACACTTCTTTGTATATGTGCACAGCTAAAGAATGAACTCTTAGAAGTATAATGCAGGGTTAAGGGATAGGTACACATTTTACTCTTTTAATGCCAAATACCCTTCCAAAGAGGTTATACCTACTCTCACCGACAGTGTAGGGGTCTCTGATTCTTCTGCCTTACTAAGACTTTATTATTAAACTTAAAAAATATCAAACTGATAGATGAAAAATGATACTGTCCTGTTTCATGTGAAGTTGACCACTAGGGGCCCAGTGCACAAATTTGCACACCTTGAAAGGAACTGACATTTATTATGTGGGCACTTTTCCTGTCAGTAGTCTTTCTCTTTTACTTTGCTTAGAATATTTGTTGCCATACTGAAAACTTTTACCTTCATCAAGTCAATACATTAGTGACTTCTTTTATGGCTTTTGGGTTTTGCAAATTACTTAGAAATGCATTATTTGAGACGAAACCAAGATGGTTGCATAGGTGAACACCTAAACTGCTGCCTCACACAACGATTTCAAAACTACAACTAAAAGAACGAACATCATTCAGAACCACAGAAAAGTTGGCTGAGTGGAAATTCTACAACTAGAAGAAAAGAGAGGGGCTCATGGAGACTCAGAGGAGCTACAAGAAGTGAGGTATGGAGACATGCGTGTGGAGAGACAGGGCACTGGGAGTGCCTGGCTGGCTTCCTCTGGCAGGAGGGAGACGCAGACTCCTATCTGCACTGAACTCCTTATCCTACAGCATAGAACCCCAGTTCTGGGTGAGACTCATATGGGGGTAGTCTGGACTGTGAAAGGAAATTTAGGGAAACAGCGAAAGGGCAGATGTCTGGGGGCATGCACACCACTGCCCGCAGAAGATGGACTGCTGATTGTGCCACTGGCTTTCACTAGTGGGTGGGAGACAGAGCCTCCCAACTGTGCCACTTCTATCGGCACTGAGCCCCAGTTTCGGGTGAGATGCTGGGGACCCAGACTCATAGGGGTGCTGGAGAACAGGGGAGCCAGAAAGGCAGTGGTCTAGAGGCACGTGTGTGCTTGCACACACAGACTGGCTCCAGTGATTACTGAGAGACACTTGAGACCCAGGGGCTGCGTAGGACAGGGTTGACTAGAAGCCAAGGTGCTCTGAGACTCCACCCTATCCAAACTCAACAAAGAGGCTTTTGCAGTTTTGCAAGTCTTGTATCATAAGGCTGATTCCAACACAGAAGTTCTCTTGGCATAGTGAAAGTGTGGAGACAAAGGAACAGGTCACAAGCAAAAGAAATGGAGGAAAACAAATGACTGGATATAGAGTTCAAAACCACGGTTATAAGATTTTGCAAGAATTTCCTAGAAAAGACGGATAAATTTAGGGAGACTCAAGAGGAGATGAAGAAGAACCAATTAGAAATTGAACATATACTGACTGAAATAAAAAATATTTTACAGAGATCTAACAGCAGACTAGAGGAAGGCAAGAGTCAAGTAAAAAATTTGAAATAAAAAGAAGCAAAAAACACTCAACTGGAAAAGCAAGAAGAAAAAAAATCCAAAAAATTGAAGATAGTGTAAGGACCCTCTGGGACAACTTCAAGCATACCAACATCAGAATTATGGGGGTGTCAGAAGAAGAGAGAAAGCAAGATATTGAAAACCTATTTGAGGAAATAATGACTGAAAACTTCCTCCACCTGGTGAAAGAAATAGAATACAAGTCCAGGAAGCACACAGAACCCCAAATAAAAGAAATCCAAAGAGGACCACACCAAGACACATCATAATTAAAATACCAAGAGCAAAAGACAAAGAGAGAATATTAAAAGCAGCAAGAGAAAAACAGTTAATTACCTACACGGGAGCACCCTTACAATTGTTAGCTGATTTCTCAACAAAAACTATGCTGGCCAGAGGGTAGTGGCAAGAAATATTCAGAGTGATGAATACCAAGAACCTATTATCAATATTACTCTAGTAGCAAAGCTATCATTCAGAATTGAAGGGAAGATAGAGCTTCACAGATAAGAAAAAGATAAAGGTGTTCAACACCAAACCAGTATGATATGAAACGCTGAAAGGTACTCTTTAAGAAAAGGAAAAGAAAATTTTAAAGATAAAAATTATGAACAAATACATATTTATGAACAAGTGAATCTAAAAATTAAGTGAATTAAAAATCTGATGAATAGAATAAACTGGTGAATATAATACAATTAGAAGGACAGAAAGGGAGTGGACTGACAATTCTCAGGGGGAAAGGGGTGAGGGAGGTTCAGGGAGAGACTGGGCAAAAATCATGTATCTATGGATGAGGACAATGCAGGGGGAGGTAAGGGTAGAGGGAAGGGTGGAAGCTCAGTGGAGGGGAGCTATGTGGGGGGGAGGGGAAAGAGGAACAATTGTAATAATCTAAACAATAAAGATTTATTAAATAAAAAAAGAAATGCGTTCTTCATTCCTATAGTATAAAATGTTCTCATATCCTCTCATATTTTAGTCTAATACTCTTATAGCTTTTACCTTATTATTAATACCTAGATACACCTGGAATTTATCAAGTGTAGGGATCAAATGAGCGATTCAGTTCTTTTTTCTCCCATGCTGGCAATCCAGTTGTCCCAGTACTATTTATTAAAGTATTTGTTGGTTCCTATTGGTTTTAAAGCGCCATCTTTATCCACTAAGAAATTTTTATAAGCATTTGTGTTTATTTCTGGTCTTTTTTCCATTGAATCGATGTGCTTATCTGTTCATGGCTCACTACCCACATAATTCCATTACTTATTGTGGTTTTGACAGTATATTTTAATTCCTTCTAAGATCTGTATCCTCTCATTTCTCTTCCTTTCAGAAAATTTTTGGTTATACTAGTATATTTATTTTTTTTCAGATAAACCTTAATTGGATTGTTTGGTTTTTGTTTTGTTGAGCTATATGAGTACTTTTTAAATTTTAGATATTAACCCCTTATTGAATGTATGTAGCCATTTTGACAGGTGTGAGGTGATATCTCATGGTTTTAATTTGCATTTCTCTAATGATTGATAATGTTGAGCATCTTTTCACATGTCTTCCATATAAATTTTAGAATCAACTTGTTACATTCCCCAAAACACCCCTTTTACATTTTTATTGGGATAGCATTCTGTTTATAGATTAATTTGTGCTACACTGATATATTTATGATGCCTAATATCCTTTAAAATTAGTTCACACTGGTGTTTTTATTATGGAAACTAAAGGCCCGGTGCCCAAATTTGTGTACAGCCTGGCCAGTGATTGGGACCAGGTGGGGCTGATCAGGGCTGGCTGGCCAGGGGGAGGGACCATGGAGGTTAGCTGTGGGAGCATCTACCACCAGGGGACAGTTCCTGCATTGAGCATCTGCCCTCTGGTGGTCAGTGAGCATCATAGCTACCAGCTGGTCATCTGGTTGTCCGTTCATCATGGTGGTTAGGTTTTTAGATAGATGATAGATAGATAGATAGATAGATAGATAGATAGATAGATAGATAATATAGGCTCATTGTAAAAAAGTTCTAACAATTCTGTAATGTATGAAGTAGAGCATGAAATCCTGTTTCTCCTCTTCCAATTCTTCCCCTAGTGGTAATCACAGTTAATAATTAGGTGTTCATCCTAGAAGGTGTTTTTAACTAAGAACATTTGCAATCATGTATGCACATATACTTTTTAACATGTGTGTATTTGTTATAGAGTTGTATCTAACTTTATATCATATATACTATTTCTAGACATTTTTCATCAATTATATATCATGGATATAACAATCAGATACATGTTAATACCTGCATATCTGTCTTATCCTTTCAAAGGTCACACAGTGGCCCACTGAATGGGAGGACAAGGATACTATAATTAATTTACCCTCTCCCCCATTGATGAATATTTGCATTGTTTTGAGTTTTCTTAATTACAAATAATGCTGCAGTAGACAGCTCTGAACTTTTGTGAAGATGTTTCAACCAGATAAATTCCTAGAAATAGAACTATGGGGTCAATGTCTAAGGCCCCTTTCATAACACTTCAATGGAAAAGTGTATGGCATAGAAAGGACCTCTCTCTCAAAGGGAGACTTATCTGAGAACATGCCCTTTCCTAGCACTGCCCTGAGTTGAGAATCTCTTTACAATGCATACTGGTCCAGTAGCTGGTTAGATGAGTGCAACTAACAGCTCTGGGAGCACGGAGTCCTTGTCCCACTGAAGGGGCTGGCTCTGAAGGCTGACCAAGGCTCTCAGCACACCTTGAGCAGATATGCTGAGGGAGAGTCTCAAAGATGCATGGCAGTGGTCAGAGGTGTTCCTGGATGACTGACCTGTAACTTAGAATATAATTTTTCCATAAAAAGTTATAGTTAGTAATAATGGGAGGTGACATTGAAGGACTAATACAGCATTAGCTCATGAGTGCAGGGACTTTGAAGAATACGTGAACTTTGCTGGGTTGCAGGCTGGAAAATTGAACCACTGCAAACAATTGTTCCAATAGGACAAGGCTTTCTGAGTCTAGACAACTTTCTTAAAAATGAAGTTTGTAACCATTTAGGAATTGAAGGTTATGCATGTAAGACACATTTCCCAGCCTTTTCTCCTTCTCTTTGATGATCCAAAGTTTCCCAGAGGCTTCTGTTGGTGCCAGAACAGGTCTGTCATTCCTACAACATCCCATGTAGTTTAGTTATATCCTTTCAGTTGTCTTTAGTCAGCTCTCTTTTCTTTCCAAACCCTCATCACTTTTCTTAATCCCTTCACACAGCTCAGTTCTCTCATTTCCTACATGACCCAGATCATATCAATTCATCTCCTATATGATCCCCAAATTAGGCCATTGAGCAAATACTGCTCTGATTTCTTATTTTCCACTTTACCCTTAATATATTCATCCGTCCAATCTCAAAGGATGAATGCCCAGTTAAGGCCACCCTATGCTCCAGATCCTTGCCTTGGACCACTGCAGTGCACAGCCATAGAAATCCTCCTTTTCTACCACCTCTTTCACCCCAATCTCCATATTAACAATAATGATCTCCTTTTTTACTTATCACTTACTCTCTCTCCTCTCAGTCAATCTTCAGTTCTTTACACTTGTCTCTACTTCCTTACCTTCTTTTCCTTCCCCATTATACTGCAACCCATTTATTCTTCCTATATATATTTATTAAATACCTATTAAAGACCTGACATTATGCTAGATTCTTAGACTACAATAGCAAGTAAAAAAAAAAAAATGGAAGGCCCTTTACACTTAAAAGAGCTTATGGACTATTTAGAAAGACAAATAGATTATAACAAATGACATTTTAAAAGCACATAAGTGGAAGCAACATATGAGGCTCATGTACAGCAAGAAAGCTGATCTGCTATCCCTATTTGTTTTGTAAAAGGCACCATTTGGAACTACCATTATACAGTGGTACCTCGAGATACGAGTGCCCTAACATACGAGATTTTTGAGATACGAGCCGTCCGAGGGAGCAATTTGTTGCTTTTCGAGCAATATTTGAGATACGAGTAATCACGCGAATCGGCCAACTGCACACGACCCACTAGTTTACCGCGACTCAAGTGTCTCATAGTTTCCCACGCCTCAGTCAGTGTGCTTTCATTGTCGAAGCATCTTTGGTGCATTTACATACTTTATCACATTTCTTTTTATAACCATGGGTCTGAAGAAAGTGAGTGGAAAGGTCAGTGCTCAGAAGAGGATGATGTCTATTGAATTAAAGTGTGAAATCATAGAGAAATATGAGCAAGGTGTGCGAGTGACTGACTTGGTGAGGCAGTACGGGCATAGTACTTCAACGATATGCACTGTGCTTAAACAGAAGGAGTCGATGAAGGTTATAACGCCAGCTAAGGGCGTTACAATAATTTCTAAGCTCCGTAGCTCTCTCCATGAAAAGATGGAGAATCTACTGATGCTTGTGGGTGACAGAGAAGCAGCTTAAAGGAGATACATTATTAACAGAGGGCATCACATGCTAGAAGGCACGAGCGATTTATGGTGATTTGCTGGCGCAGACCCAGCGCACTTCCACGGATGAAGCATTGAAAGACTCATTTAAAGCCAGTAGAGGCTGGTTTTATAACTTCAGGAAAAGGTCTGGCATTCACTCCATCATCAGGCATGGTGAGGCAGCAAGTTTGGATGTGAAGGCAGCTGAGGATTACCTCAAAACTTTTTCCAAACTGATAGAAGCCAAAGGATATATCCCCCAGCAAGTCTTCAACTGTGACGAGACAGGGCTTTTCTGGAAGAAGATGCCGAATAGGACTTATATAACTGCAGAGGAGAAGGCGATGCCAAGCCACAAACCAATGAAGGATAGGCTAACTCTCGCACTGTGCGCCAATGCGAGTGGTGACTGCATGATCAAGCCTCTGCTTGTATACCATTCAGAAAACCTTAGAGTCTTTAAGTCACATAAGATTTTAAAAGATAAACTGCAAGTTATGTGGAGGGCAAACCCAAAGGCATGGGTCACCAGGCAGTTCTTTGAGGAGTGGGTAAACCTGGTTTTCGGCCCTTCTGTTAAGAAATGTCTACAGGAAAACAACCTAACCATGCAAGCCCTCCTCGTCCTCGACAATGCTCCTGCTCACCCACTGAACCTCGAAGATGAACTCCTCAAAGAGTTCAAGTTTATAAAGGTTGTCTACCTACCTCCCAACACCACTCCTATCCTGCAGCCCATGGATCAGGAGGTGATTTCTAATTTAAAAAGCTGTACATCAAGCACCTGTTCTGGCGCTGCTTTGAGGTAATGGAGAACACAAACCTCACCCTTAGAGAGTTCTGGAAGAACCACTTTAACATTGTGATATGCCTCAGAATTATTGATCAGGCCTGGCTGGGTGTTACAAAAAGGACTTTGACCTCTGCATGGAAGAAGCTGTGGCCTGAGGCCGTAGCCAAAAGAACCTTCGAAGGATTCGAACCCGAGGTGCCAGTGGAGGAGGAGATAGTGTCTCTGGGTATATCCATGGGCCTGGAGGTGGATGAGAGAGACGTGAATGAGCTCGTCGAGGAGCACTCTCTGGAACTCACCACGGAGGAGTTACAAGAGTTGTAGTCTCAGCAACATGCGGAAGTTTTCTAAGAAATTGGTTTCAAGGAGGAGCCAGAGGTGGAGGAGATCTCTACAAGTGAGATAAAGGAGAGATCTTAGGAATGTGGGAGAGGGTGTCACACTTCATGGAAAAGGAACACCCCGAAAAAGTTGCTACTGGTCGTGCATCGGAGCTGTTCAATGAAACTTGCCTCACCCATTTCAGAAACATTCTGAAAGGAAGGAAGAGGCAAACCTTGGACATGTTTTTTTTTAAATTGGCCAAAAATGCAAAGATCAGTGAAGATTAGTTAAGTTACATTTAGTTTAGGGATAAAGTGTAGCATTAAGAGTGTTAACGAGTAGGTAAATATACTTTATAAAACCAGTTTATTCCTTTACATTCTCTTTTACAGTGGTACCTCGAGATATGAGTTTAATTCGTTCCATAACCTTGAGGCGTGGGAAACTATGAGACGCTCGGGTCGAGGTAAACTAGTGGGTCATGTGCAGCCAGCCAATCCTCACAATTACTCCTATCTCAAATGTTGCTCGTATTTCAAAGCAAAAATAACTTGCTCGAGGGCTGGTATCTCAAAAATCTCCTATGTTAGAGCACTCGTATCTCGAGGTACCACTGTATTATGTTTTTATCCAATATTTGTCATTTATAAATACATTTTTCTTATTCAAAAACACGTAACAAGAACAACTGGGGTGGCATTTTGGGGGCTGGAATGGATTAAGGGCATTTCAATTGATTTCAATGGGGAAATTTGCTTTGAGATACAAGCAACTTGATATACGAGCAAGGTTACAGAATGAATTAAACTCGTATCTTGAGGTACCATTGTATTCCCTAGGACTGACTAAAGGTAAGAATTTCTCACCCTGGAGGAGGTCAATGAGAGAGATATTTGAAGGTGTACAAACCTTTGGCATCCTGCAGATCTATTTGTAGACTAGTCTATTGGGGTGCATGATTAGGCCAGGAGTATGGTGTGGGGACATAGCAACCCCTCCAACCCTCTGAGTCTAGTACAGGAATGAGTGGCTTGATACCTCAGGTCTCCTAATGAGAATGTTCAGGTTTGGGGGGAGAATCTACCTGTTGAGCCCAACCCCAGAAAACAGGCTGACTGAGGTTAATTTAGCTCCAGATGTAAGCAAGGTGAAACAAAGGGGTTGCCATGAAGACAGAGAATTGATAAGGCTGGTGCCTTCCAAGGCATATATTGTTTATTATGATGACCCTGACACATTTCCATGATTTCAAGAGGGATCCTGGCTCCCATGGGGCCAACATCCAGGAAGTTTCTGCCCAGAGTGGTGTATTTAGATCTGGGTCCAGGATCAGTTATGGCTGGGAGCCCTTGAATGTTGGTTTTAGTCCATTCTATTCCAGAGGTATAGATCTGGAATTAAACTAGAGGTGGGGTAGAGGCAAGAGCCTGTGCACTTGGGTTTTAGGACAGAAATAGACAGACAGATAGACAGACATGGCTTTGCAGCCTGGTGCTGCCACTTCCTAGCTGTACAGGATACTTTGGGTTCCAGGATACTCAACTAACCTGGCTGAATTCATAAGGACATTTATAATTTACTTAAAAAGAAGTCCAGATAGATAGTCAGCACCAGGCTCAATGAGAACATCAATAACCTAACTTTTCTTTTCTTTCTCCATCCTCAGGCACGTCCCATCATTCAACCTCATGCCTGCACAGGACTGACAAAGCTGCCAGCTTCACCCCCTCTCTTGAAAATGTTCAAAGCATAAAGCAACAGGAACAAGGCCCAAAGGGCTTCCTGTTCTGCTGCTTTTATTCTCATCAAGGAGAAGACACTTTCTCAGGAGCCCCCAACATACTTCCCCTTATCTCTCTCATGCCCACATCTGTACCAACCAAAGGTTAAACACAGCCTGGTTACCAAAACTGGCTTTGACTAACCTTGACTCATGAGGAGCTGAACTCATTGCCATCCAACTATCCCCCCAAATCAGGCTTTATGAACAAGGAAGCAAAAAAGAGTGGGCCTGAGGTGGCTGCCAACAGTGTCTGAGTCTCAGTTGCCTCATCTCTTTAGAGGGGGAAGAGTAGTAACTTCCTGATTGGGTTGGTATGAAGATGAAACAAAGCAACAAAAGTAGAGCACCTGGTCCATAGTGAGCACTAAATAAATGCCTATTCACTTATATGAGTTAGACTATCTGGATTCTTAGGACTAGCAGGGACCTCAGAGGTTAGCTAAGCCAACTCCCTCCTCTCACGGGACACAGAGCAAATGGTTGTTAGTGCCAGACCCAGGAAAGAGATGACAGTGGCTTAGAAAAGAGTGATGAGAAAAGGTCAGACTAGGGATATATTATGAAGGTCTTATCACCATGATTTGTGCATGGCTTCATTATGTAGGTGTGGAAGGGGTTTTAGATGGGGGGTTAAAATTAGTGTAGCTAAAATGGGAAGAAGGTAATTTGAAACTTTCAAACATTCTTATCTCCACATTCTTTTGAATGATTTGTACATATTGAATACTAGGCAATTTCTAAATCCATAGGAAAATAAGACTTCTAGAGATTTCCATATGATTTAACTTCTGACAAATTTCCTAGAATTCTGTTACCTAATGTTGACATCTGAACAAAGAAGCCAAATTAATGTTTGAACACAGTCTCTGCTTTGTGAAGTCAGCATGCCTTTTCCTTAACTCACTCCCTTTGGCAGAAAAAAAAAGATGAAAAAACAACTCATCATGGTCTTTTTGTGGGCCCTGGAGACTTATGGTAGATACAACCTCTGCTCCCCATAAAGTGGTAGTTTTCCAAAGATAAGGTCTCGAATGAAACCTTGGTTTTGCTTATTTGCTCAAGAACACACCTTCAATTGCTCACTGGTTCTTCAGCAGCTGGCCAGATATGGTCCTTGTCAGGCTGCGGAGGTATACCCTCTGGGAACTGGCCAGCCACCAGACTGCAATACAGTCTTTGCACTCACCTTTGCCTTATAGTGTGGTCATGGGTGAAGTTTTGGAAGCTGAGGGAAAATAATAGATCAGAGAAAGAGCTTTGAGAATCCTTAACGATACTAAGATCAATGTCTTTGAGCATTGGCTACAAATGGAATCATCTTGGGGATTTTGATGCCTGCATCCCAGAGATTCTGATACAATTGTTGGGCGTTTGGCCAGGACATCAGCAATTTTTAAATCCTCCTCCAGTGATTCTAACATGCAGCCCAGATTAAGAAGCATGACTTTGTTCCATTCTCCCATTACAGATAATATCACTGAGTCCCAGAACTAGGGCAAGGCCACATGGCTCATTTAGGTGGTCTATGGGGATTCGAACACATGATTCACTCCTGACTAATGGAATTTAAGTGTAAAAGAACTGAATTCACCAGGATGCTGGACTTCCGATCTTGGTGTTCTCAGGGCTGCAGAACTGTAAACAGAAACAGGACACCTATGCTTAGGACCTTGAAGAGGGATATTAGACAAGTTTATGGGAGCCAATTAGGAAAAGTCAAGCATTGTTGCACTTTTACAGTAGGCTTGTAGAGCTATGAACTTCCCTCTCAAGACTGCTTTCACTGTGTCCCATAGATTTTGGATTGTTGTGTATCATTGTCATTTGTTGCCATGATGTTTTTTTATTTCTTCCTTGAACTCTCTGGTTACCCAGTCATTGTTTAATAGCATGCTGTTTAGTCTCCATGTATTTGATTTCTTTGGATTGTTTTTATTGTAGTTGATTTCAAGTTTTATGCCACTGTGATTTGAGAAGATGCTTGATATGATTTCTACATTCTTGAATTTGAAGAGACTTTGCCTCTGACCCAACATATGGTCTATCTTTGAAAATGACCCATGTGCACTGGAGAAGAATGTATATTCTGTGGCTTTGGGGTGAAATGTTCTGAAATGTCAATTAATTCCATATGGTCTAGTTAGTCATTTAGGATTGATGTTTCTTTGCTGATTTTTTGTTTAGACTAGGATTTGTCCAGTGGTGATAGTGGGGTATTAAAGTCTCCTCCGATGATTGTATTACTGTCAATCTCTTCCTCGATATCCTCCAGGAGTTTTTTTATATATTTTGGTGTTCCTGTATTGGGTGTGTATATGTTTACCAGAGTTATTTCTTCTTGTTGGATTGCTCCCTTTAGTATCATGAAGTGGCCTTCCTTATCTCTTGTTATGTCCTCACTTTGAGATCTAATTTGTCAGATATAAGTATTGCTACTCCTGTTTTTTTTTCATTTCCATTTCCCTGAAAAACCTTTATCCATCCCTTCACCTTCAGTCTGTGTGCATCTCTTTTTCTGAGGTGGGTTTCTTGTAGACAGCAGATATGTGGGTCATGTTTTCTTATTCAACTCATTACTTTATGTCTTTTGATTGGAGCATTTAATCCATTTATATTTAAAGTTATTATAGAAAGAGGAGGCAAGATGGCGACTGACAGGAAGGGAGAGTATGTTAGAGAGTGAGGGAGCGATAGAGTTGTGTGTGGACATGTGTGCGTGTGTGTGTGTGTGTGTGTGTATGTGTGTGTGTGAAATAGGGACAGTTAGATCCTGCAGTTCTTCCAGGGGGCTGCCAATTGGGCAGTCTTAGGGAGCAAAACCTCGTGGCCACCGCAAACACTCAGGGGAGGACACTGGCCGCACAGAGACTATGCCATCTTGAAGAACAGAACTGCGTGGGACTAGGATCCTACCCTCGCCGCCACCCAGTCTGGTGTCCAAAGCAATCCAGAACCCTACAGCCACTCTGGTAGAAGACCTGCCACCACAGCTGCAGAACCAGGGACACCAGGACTCCAGACAACTGGCTGCAGAGTTCTGTGAATCACAAAGTCAATCCCCTGTCCCCACCACCTGTGCAGCAGCAACATAGAAACTACCAGATCCCAGCAGCACAATAAGGTTTTCTGCACACACAAAGCGGTGGCAACTCTGCCTGATTTTGGTATTAGACACGGGAAGTTTATTTTTCAAGAATAGTCTCCTTGTCGACAGGGAGACTGAGCAGAATTCCAGCCTATCCACTCATCCTTAGTGACCAGATCCCATTCCCAAGCAGGTCAGGGAGACAGCACTGAATTTGAGCATGGTCTTGAAAACTCAGGGAATTTGTTTCCTGCCACTCGCCTCCACGTCCAGGCAGGAAAGCAGTCCTGAATGTGAGCATAGCTGCATGACCTTGAGGAGATTGTTTTCTGTGAACAGATCCTACGCACACAGAGAGACAGCACTGAATTTGAGCCAAGAGGTGCAAACCTGGGAAGTTAGTTTCCCATAACCAGACCCTGCACCTTAGCAGAGAGGCTGAGGTGAATTTGAACCTGGATATGCAGTCTTGGGGAATTTGTTCCTCTTTACCAGACCCTGTGCCCACACAGGAAGGCAGCGCTGAATTTGAGCCTGGGTACATAGACACGGGAAGTTTGTTTTCCACAGTGCACACCACATGACCAGACCCCACACCCATACTAAGGGGCAATGCCACCTGACTTCGATTCAGGGCAAGTGCACACAGAAGTCTATTTACTGCAGGGCAGAAGTGGACCTCCTATCAACACAGTGTGACTGAGCAACCTGGTCTCCTGGGCAGATCAGGGACTCTGAGTCTCCACAAAAGAGGCAGCATTGACCACCAGTGACTAGTCTCTGTTCCTCATTACATGCGCCTTAAATCCCTGATTTCCAGTACATTCACACTAAGAGCTAGTGACTCCAAATCTTGGTGCATGTGCACACAGGGACCTGATTCTCAGTGTGAGGTAGCACCAAGAAACAGAGACTCTGATACTCAATTCTCGGCATGGATGCAGGGAGCCTCTAACTTCTGACACGCAATAGGGGACTTTGATTTTTGGCACATGCCAGTGGGTTCTCTGTTTCAGCGTGGTGCAGGTAGCTTCCCTGATTCTAGATGCACACAAGAGGCCACACTAAGCACCAGTGACTCTGACCCAGGGTGAGTGTGGCTCCCAACAACCCACAGCAACTGCACGTCTTGGTATCAGAACTCTTCAGTGACACCTGAGAGGTGCAAAACTCTCAATGCACATGGTCTAGACCCCCGCAACTTGACATCTGAACCTTCTGGTAATAGTCAGAATGGGGAGACAATGAAGCAATCCTCAGAGGAAAGAAAAGAAGGAATTGCCAAGTAAAGAAATAAGTGAAACAGAAACATGCAACATGACAGAAAAAGAATTCAGAGTAATGGTCATAGAGTTCATACACCAGATGTACAAGAAAATCAACAACCTATGCAAAAATTAGGAAGAAATGAAAAAATGAAATAACTACAATAAGAAACAGCATGGAAGATTAGAAGAAGCAGAGGACCAAGTCAGAGAGTTAGAAGATCAGGTATAGAAACAAGCCTAATCTGAACAGCAACTAGAGAAAAAAATTAAAAAGCAGGAGGAAAGCCTAAGGGAGTTTTGGGACAATGCAAAACAAAATAACATACATATAATGGGGCAGGCAGAAGGATAAGAAAAGCAGCAAAGATTAGAAAATTTATTTGAAGAAATAATGTCAGAAAACTTCCCTGATATGGGGAAGAAAAAAGTTACACAAGTACAGAGAGTCCCAAGCAAGATGAATTCCAAAAGACCCACACCAAGACACACCATAATTACAATGGCAAATGTTATCGACAAAGAGAGAATTTTAAAAGTTGCAAGAGAGAGACAAAGTTACCTACAAAGGATCCCCCATCAGATTATCAAATTATTTCTCAACAGAAATACATCAACCTAGAAGGGAATGGAAGGAAATATAAAAGTGACTCAAAGCAAGGGATTCAATTCAAGAATACTCTATTCAGCAAGACTATCAATCAAAATCAAAGGGGAAATCAGGAACTTCACAGACAAAAAAAGTCTAAGGGAGTTTACCAATACCAAAAGAGCAATGCAGAAATGCTAAAGAAAATGCTGTAAAAAGAAGAAACAAAAAGGTAAGAAGGAACACAGCCTCAAGAAATAAAAATGGCTGCAAACAAGTAACTTTCAATAATAACTTTAAATGTAAATGGACTAAATGCTCCAGTAAAAAGACATCGAGTGGCTGAATGGATAAAAAAACATGACCCAGAAGAAACCAAGATGGCAGCATAGGTGAACACCTAAACTGCTGCCTCTCACAACAATTTCAAAATTACAACTAAAAGACAGAATGTATACCATTCAGAACTACAGGAAAGGTGGCTGAGTGAAAATTCTACAACTAGAAGTAAAAAGAGGGGCTCACAAAGACTCGAACTGTAAAAAGCTAAGGTATGGAGACACGTGCATGGAGAGGATGGGTGGCAGAGGGTCAGGCTGGCTTCCTCTAGTGGGAGGGAGACAGAAAATCCCAATGTACTTAACCCATTTCTGACTGCACTGAAATCAAGCTCTGGGCTAGATTCATACAGGGGGAGTCTGGAATGTAGTGAAAAGGGAGGAATGCCTAGAAACTTAGGAAAGCCACAAAAGGCAGAGGTCTGGAGGCACACGAAAAGAATACTGATTGCTGATTGTGCCACTGGCTTTCTCTAGTGGGAGGAAAATGGGGTCTCCCAACTACACTGAAATCCAGGCCCAATTGCACCGAACCCCAGCTTTGGGCGAGACCCTGGGATCCAGACTCATATGGGTCCCTAGAGTTCACGGAAGCTCAGGGAGGTAGAAAGGCAGAGGTCTGGAGGAGAGTGCATGTGTGCACAGAGAGGACTGCAGCAATTACTCAGGGGCATTGAGACCCAGGGGCTACCATGTAGGGCAGGGCTGACTGGAAGCCAAGGCTGTCTGCTCAGTCCCGAGATTCTACCACATCCAAGCCCAGCACAGAAGCTGTTGCAATCTTATAAGTCTTAGGGCTGAGTCCAGCACAGAAGTTCCCTGGGTGCAGACACAGCTGATCCTCACAACCAATGTGCTTGGAGGTCAATTCCCCTAGTGATACCAACAACAATCAAGAATTAACTACAATAAGACTGTACACACAGTCCACAAAGGGGTGCACCAAGAGTGTCCACCTCAGGTAACTGGGGAGGCAGAGCTACTGGGCCATATAGGACATCTAGGACACAAAGCTACTCTACCAATTCAGTGAAGCAGCAAAAATGCAGAGACAAATGAACAGACCACAAACAAAAGAAATGGAGGAAAACAAATGACTGGATATAGAATTCAAAACCACAGTTATAAGATTCTTTAAGAATTTCCTAGAAAATATGGATAAATTTAGTGAGACCCAAGAGGAGATGAAAAAGGACCAACTAGAAATAAAACATACACTGACTGAAATAAAAAATATTATACAGAAATCTAACAGCAGACTAGAGGAACACAAGAATCAAAATAAAAAGAAGCAGAAAACACTCAACTGGAAAAGCAAGAAGAAAAAAGAATTAAAAAATGTGAAGATAGTGTAAGGAACCTCTGGGGCAACTTCAAGCATACCAACATCAGAATTATAGGGGTACCAGAAGAAGAGAGAGAGAGCAAGATACTGAAAACCTATTTGAAGAAATAATGACTGAAAATTTCCCCCACCTGGTGAAAGAAATAGACTTACAAGTCCAGGAAGTACACAGAACCCCAAACTAAAGGAATCCAAAGAGGACTACACACAGACACATCATAATTAAAATACCAAGAGCAAAAGACAAAAAGAGAATATTAAGAGCAGCAAGAGAAAAACAGTTCATTACCTACAAGAAAGCACCCATATGATTGTCAGCTGATTTCTCAACAGAAACTATGCTGGCCAGATGGGAGTGGCAAGAAATATTTAAAGTGATGAATATCAAGAACCTACAGCCAAGATTACTCTACCCAGCAAAGCTATCATTCAGAATTGAAGGTTAGATAAAGAGCTAAAAAAAATGAAAAAAAAAACACTAAAGGAGTTTCTCAGCACCAAACCAATATTATATGAAATGCTGAAAGGTATTCTTTAAGAAGATAAAGAAGAAGAAAACGGTAAAGATAAAAATTATGAACAACAAATACATATTTATCAACAAGTGAGTCAAAATCAAGTGAATTAAAAATCTGATTAACAGAATAAACTGGTAAAGATAATAGAATCTGGGGCTTAGAAAGAGAGTGTATTGATAATTCTCAGAGGGAAAGAGGTATGAGGGGTGCAGGAAGAGACTGGACAAAAATCATACACCTATGGATGGGACAATACAGGGGAGGTAAGAACAGAGAGTGGGGTGGGAGCTGGGTGGAGGGAAGCTATTGAGGGGAAAGAGGAACAATTGTAATAATCTAAACAATAAAGATTTATTAAAAAAATAAAAATAAAACAAAAAACATGATCCATATATATGGTGTCTACAACAGATCCACCTCAGAACAAGGGACTCACACAGACTGAAAGTGAAGGGATGGAAAAATATCTCTCAGGCAAATGGAAATAATAATAAAAAAAATGCTGGGTTAGCAATACTTCATCTGACAAAATAGACCCCAAAGTGAAGGCCATAACAAGAGATAAGGAAGGCCACTTCATAATACTAAAGGGATCAACACAACAAGAGGATATAACCCTGGTAAACATATATGCACCCAATGTAGGAGCACCCAAATACATAAAAAGTCTCCTGGAAGATATCAAGAGAGAGATACACAACAATGCAATCATAGTAGGGGACTTTAATACATTGCACTAAAAAAGAAGGAATTACCATTTGCAGCAACATGAATGGAACTGAAGAGCATTATGCTAAGTGAAAAAAGCCAGTCAGAGAAAGATAAGTATCACATGATCTCACTCATTTATGGAATATAATGAACACTGTCTTTCATCTCTACCCTCAGTCTGTGTGCATCTTTTTTTCTGGGTTTCGTGTAGACAGCAGATATATGGGTCATCTTTTCTTATCCAATCTGTTACCCTATGTCTTTTGATTGTAGCATCTAATCCATTTACATTTAAAGTTATTATTGATAGGTGCTTATTTGTCACTATTTTTATTCTTTACCCCTGTGTTTCTTTTTCGCTTCCTCTTTCTTCCAAAATAGAATGTATAACTCTAATCCCAAAGTAATGTAAAGAGAAAATAAAATGACACTTTTTTTACTAGTAATAATACTGATTGAAAATAAAAATGTAATAATTAAAAATGTAAAATCAAGTGAGAAAAAAGAAAATAAATAGTTTCTTAAGTAATAGATGAAAAATTGAAAAAAATAGAATGTGCAGTAGTGAAGGTCATTTACTTCCTCTATTGTTCTGTTTGGCACACCTGTTTCCCAGTCAGGACAGTATTTCAGTTCCCTCCATTCCATTGGTGCTCAGTGTTGTAAGCCAGTTCTGGTTTTTAAGCAGGAAGCGTGTCTTAATCTCTTTATTCTTTTATTTGCACTTACACAAGAGTCAATTTGTGAGTCAGCCCCTGGGTGGCAGTGTTTCTGGACTTACCTCTAGGTCCTCTCTAGCCTATGCTTAGATCCTGCTTTCCCTGTGGCACTCAATACTGGGTGTGGGAGTGGGCTGCCCCAGAGCTGGTTCTCCGAGGGTCACTTCCCATTCCGATCCCCAGGTTTCAGAAAAACAACTTTCCCCTGAAGTTTCCCAGGATGTCCCCAATTGAGTAATCCTATATATTGGGCTTAGCAACCAGAAGCAAGGATCTGAAGAGGAAAGAGTGCAAGTACACCCAGTCCCTCTTTCCTGTTTTTGTCCAAGCAGCAGCACACTTTAATCATTCCCAGGCTTTCTTTCTGCATCAGATCAAAATGTGTTGCTTTCTAGAGAACCCCTCTGTTAGTAGCTCTGAGGAACCCCTTCCACATTCACAGATAATGCCAGGCCTAACAGACACAGATTTCTCTAGGTGCAGATTTCTCCCAGTCCTCCAGCTCCCACAGTGCTCATTTCTCTGTCCTGTGGTACCAGAGACCTCACTTATCCCAAGTGAAATTTGACCTTTCCATGTGGAGTGTAGAACTCCTCTGAATCCAAGTGTTTGTGCCAATTGGGGAATGGTGTTCTGGGGCTCGCAGCTATTTGGTGGGTGCCACAGTTGTAGATTTTCAGGCTTCCGATAACATCCACTTTCCTCTTCAAGGTGCAATTTCCGTGTCTGAGCTGATGGCTCCAGGAGAAAAACCCAGCAGCAGTGGCAGCTGTCCAGCCAGGGGAGCCCTTTCCAGCAGTCTTCTACCTTCTCCTGGAGTATAGCTGTCCCTTAACTCACCAACAAACACTCCCACTGCGACCCTCAGCTATTCTTTCTGTCTGCCCAGGGACAAGGATCAGGACACATCCATCTATTCCACCACCATTCCCCCCCGCCCCCCATTATTGCACTTTAAAAATTATGCCTGCAACAGATTAATTCACAAACCTTGCAGTGCTTCTAAAGCACCCAAGGGTATTTGTACAAATGAAGATTACAGGAACCAACCTTTACCAACTCTGTTTCAATAGAATCAGACCACAGAAATCTGTGCTTTTAAAAAGTGCCTCGCACCTTTAGTGCCACACACACACACACCTTCTTCTCTCCTCACACACAGGCCAGAGCACTTAGCAAGAGTGCTAGGGACCCTTGGTATTTAACTGCAAAAGACTGTCACCACCACCACAGTGCCTCTCTGTCCTCCTCTTCACTGCATGTCTAAGTCGTCAGCAATCCTGTCACACCACTAGCGGAACATAGCTAGAATCCCCCAGTTCTTTCTGTCTTCACTGCTACCAGGTTTGTTTTAGATGCCATCACCTGTCTTTTGGGCCAAAGCAACAGCCTGGTAACTGATCTCCTTTCTTTCACTCTGATCCCCTGTAATATGTTCTCCACATTGTTACCCAGATTTTTCTAAACATATTTATTGAGGTATATGTTACATCAATAAATTTCACCCATTATAAATGTACAATTCAATTGCTTTTAATACATTTATAGCATTGTACAACTTTCACCCCAATTTCATTTTAGAACATCTCATCTCCTCACAAACAGAATGATCCCTGTTTTGTGGTCAGTCTCAGCTTTCAGTCCCTCTACTCCCACTCCCAAGCCGGAGGCAACTGCCAATCTATTGTGTCTCTATACATTTATCTTGTCTATAAATTTCACACAAATGGACTCACAGTATATTTAGTTGATTATATCTAACTCCCTTCACTTGGTAAAATGTTTTTGAGATTCTTTCATCTTGTAGCATGTATCTGTAGTTTAATTGCTCAGTTGTATACTATATAATAAAAGCCTAATATACAAAATGACCTTTGGACCTTGAGTTCAATCGGTCAACACACTTGCTATGATGTGTGTTGACCACCAGGGTGGGTGGTATGGAACATGTCGGGCATTGGTAACCAGCAGCAGGGGGCAGGCTGCTGTCTGGCTCCCAGGTGCTAAGAGAGCTGGGCGCAGAGGGCCAGATGACTCAAACAGAGGGGTACTCATAAGGGTCCCAGGTGCTGCATAGGGCCCAGAGGTCAGCTGGGACCTGCACTTCCATGCCAGATGCTTGCATTTCCATCACTTGCCAGGCTTAGGGATTGCACCCATGCATGAATTTCATGCACTGGGTCTCTAGTCTTATATAATAAAGCATAATATGCAAATCAAATGAATGGCAAACAACCAGTTGGCAGGGGCGAGGTTGGTAAGCCGGTGGCAGTAGACCAGCCAAGGCACATACCAGCAGGTAAAGGAAGGGAACAGTGATGTGGGGGGAGGTGGCTACCAGTGGTGGCAGAGGGGTGAGAGGGGTGAGTGGCACCATCCTCTAATCAGCCCATCTGGTCACCTCCCACAGAGAGAGGCTGGGTAGCAATGGTGGGTTGATGAGGGAGGTGCCATCCCCTGATTGGCCAGTCTGGTTGCTTCCCACAGAGGGAGGCCAGACTGTGGCTTAGGCCCACTTCTCCTGGGATATCCCCTGAGGACTCCCGGACTGTGAGATGGTGCAGGCCAGGTGAATGACCCCCTAACCTCCTTCAGTGTAGTAATTTTTGTGCACCGGGCCTCTAGTTCTATTTTGATTATCTATTCAGTAGTTGATAGACATTGATTAGTTCCAGTTTTGGGCTATTATAAAAAACTAGAGGTGCAGTGTATGCAATTCATGCACACGTTGGGTCCTTAGGTGTGGCTGGGAATCAGGGCAGATCAGGGCCTTCCTGTCAGCTGCCAGCTGCTGGCCGGGACCTGGAGGAGGGACCACTGGAGGTTGCCTGCTGTAGGAAGGAACCAGGGAAGGTTAGCTGGCTGAGGGAGGTTGGCTGTGGGAGTGCACTGACCACCAGAGGACAGCTCCTGTGTTGAGCATCTGCCATCTGGTGGTCAGTGCATGTCATTGTGACCAGTTCTGGTTGCTGCAGTCATTCTGTCGTTTTGGTTGCTTAGGCTTTTATATATTTAGATACTACTAAGAAAATTTTCATATTAATCTTTGGGTGGACATGTTTTCCTTTTTCATGGGTAAATACCTACCAGTAAAATTGCTATATCATCTGGTAAGTATGACTAACTTTTAAAAGTGTGTGTGTGTTGAAAGAACTTCTTCACTGATACTGCTCCAAAGGCAATGGAAGCTAAAGAAAAAATGAACAAATGGGATTACATCAAAATAAAAAGCTTTTGCACAGCAAAAGAAACCACCAACAAAACAACAAGAAAGATCACTGTATGGGAGAACATATTTGCAAATGTTATCACTGATAAAGGTTTAATCTCCAAAATCTACAGCCAACTTATATAACTCAATAAAAGGAAGATGAACGATCCAATAAAAAAAATGGGCAACGGACCTAAATAGAACCTTTTCGAAAGATGACAGAAGGAAGGCCAAGAGACACATGAAAACATGTTCAAAGTCATTAATCATCCAAGAGATGCAAATCAAAACAACAATGTGATACCATCTTACACCTGTCAGAATGGCAATCATCAACAAATCAACAAACGACAAGTGTTGGCGAGGATGCGGAGAAAAAGGAACCCTTGTG
>PVJN01004564.1:28644-77387 GCA_004026805.1 Lasiurus borealis
CCTAGGTGCCCGTCAGCAGATGAGTGGATCAGAAAACTGTGGTACATCTACACAATGGAATTCTATGCTGCCATTAAAAAGAAGGAATTCTCACCATTTGCAGCAACCTGGATGGAACTGGAGAGCCTTATGCTTAGTGAAATAAGCCAGTCAATGAGGGAGAAGCATCACATGATCTCACTCATTTGTGGATAATAAATAACATTATAAACTGATGAACAAAAGGATAGATACAGAGGCAGTAAAGCTTCAAACAGACTGTGAAATTACAGCAGGAAGATTAAAGTTAGGTGAGGTAGATAAGAGATCAATCAAAGGACTTGTATGCATGCATATAAGCATAACCAATGAACATAGACACTGGGGGGGTTGGGGTATGCCTGGGAGGGAGGGGGGGGCAATGGGAGATATGTATAAAAAATTAACAAAAAAAATAAAATAAAAGTGTGTGTGTTGTGTGTGTGTGTTTGTGTGTGTATATATATATTCTTATTGCCCTGGCTTGTGTGGTTCAGTGGTAGAGTGTTGACCCTCACACCAAAGGGTCACAGGAAAGATTCCCAGTCAAGAGCACATAGCTGAGTTGCAGGTTTGATCTCTGGCCCCAGGTTGGGGCACGTGCAGGAGGCAACCAATTGAAGTGTCTCTCTCACATCGATGTTTCTCTCTCTCTCTTCCTCCTCACTTCTACTCTAAAAATCAATTGGGAAAATATCTTCCAATGAGGATTAACAAATATATATATATGAAACTGAACAACTGAATGACCAAACTGGTCGACTGGTTGCTATGATGCTCATTGACTACCAGGAGGCAGATGCTCAATGCAGGAGCTGGCCCCTGGTGGTTAGTTTGCTCCCACAGCCAACCTCCCGCAGTCCCTCCCCCTTGCTGGAGCCCCAGTGGCTCTGATCCCAGGAGCTGGCCAGCCAACCTCCTGCAGTCCCATCCCTCATTCTGCTGGCCAACCTCCCACGGAACCTCCCACGGTTGCTCCCTCTGGCCTGCCAACCTCCCGCGACCCCTCCCCTTGGCTGGCCAACCTCCCGTTGTCCTCCTGCTTTCCTCCTTCTGGCTGGCCAATCCTGCCCACAGCCCCCAAATCAGCCCCAATGAGGGGCCAGGCCAAGGGACCCCACCTGTATATGAATTTATGCATCAAGCCTCTAGTGTGTGTGTGTGTGTGTGTGTGTGTATGTGTGTGTGTGTGTGTTGATTTTAGAGAAAGAAGAAAGGAGAGGGAGAGGGAGAGAGAGCGAGACATCATTGTGAGAGTGTAACATCTATCTGCTGCCTCTTGCACACACCTGACCTGGGATTGAACCTGAAAGTGGGTGAGTGCTCTAACTGGAAATCGAACCAGTGACCTTTCAGTGCATGAGATGATGTTCAACCAATTAACTCACATTGGTCAGGGCTTATTAGTTTTTTTATGAAACTGCTAAAATATTTTCCAAAGTGGCTGTATTGTTTTATGTTCCCACCAGCAATGTGTGAGGGTTCCAGTTTCTCCACATCTTTACCAATACTTGGTATTGTCAGTGTTTTTGGAAGTTCTAGTAGATGTGTAGGGTTAATTTTGGTTTTAATGTTCATTTCTCCAATGACTTATGATGATAAGCTTCTTTTTGTGTGCTTACTAGTCATTCAAATATCTTTTTTGATGAAATGTCTATTCAAAACCCTTGCTCATTTAAAAATTGGTTTGTCATATTATTGAATTTATTAGCTCTAACAGTTTGGGTTTGTTTGTTTGGGGGCAGAATGACTAGGTTTTCCACATATAGAATCATATCATATGTAAATAAAGATAGCTTCACTTCATTTTACCCCAATCTAGAAGTATTTTATGTATTTTTGTTACCTTAAATGGCAAGTAGAACCTCTAGTGCAATGTTAAATAGGAGTGTAAGAAGGGACATTCTTGCCTTATTCCCATTCCTGATCTCAGGGGTAATCAGTATTCCATATCAAGTATGAAGTTAACTAAAGGCTTTTCACAGATACTCTTTGTCAGACTGAGGAAGTTCCCTTCTTTTCCTATGTTGTTGAAAGTTTTTGTCTGGAATGGGTGTTGCACTTTGTCAAATAAATTGATTTTTTACAAGTGTGGGAGATGTAATAGGCTTAATATTGGAATTAGCCTGTGGGCGGAGCTGGAAGGAGGACTGGAAGCTGCAGCTGAAGAGTCAGAGGAAAAAGTCACTAAAGGCCTGTCACTGGGTTCAGATTGCCAATATCTCATAAGGATTTCTGCATCTGTGTTCACGTGAATATGTGACTTTCCTTTCCTTTCCTTGTTTTCTGTTTTCTTTTCTTTACTTTTAGTCTTTTAAAAAATATATTTCTATTGATTTCTGAGAAAGAGATAGAAACATTGATGATGAGAAGGAATCATTTATTGACTTCCTCCTGCATGCCCTCAACTAGGGATCAAGCCTGCAAACCAAGCATGTGCCCTTGATCGGAATAAAAAATAGTACCCTTCAGTCTGCAGGCCAACGCTCTATCCACTGAACTAAACTGGCTAGGGCTACTTTTCTTTTCTTATGATGTCTCTCTGCCTTTGTTATTAGGATAATACCAACCTCCTATAATGAATTGGGGAGTATTTCTTCATGGTCATTTTTTTGGAAAATATGTAGGATGTGTTAATTTTTCTCTTAAGTATTGGATGGAATTTTCCAGGTGATCTTTGACAAGCCAATTTTAGATTTTTTTCTCTATTACTTAAAATCCTGCTGTTTCTTCCTGTGCCATTTAGATTTAAGACCCAAACATCTCACCTAGCTTACAAAACCCTTTCTCCTCTGTCTACTGTGCTAGACTCATCTCTTGCCTGTCTACCACCTTCTCCCACTTTTGTGTGTCCCTCAGACATGTTGACCTTGCTCTCACCATGGTACAGCCCAGGTTTGTCATTCCCCCTTTGGGGCAATTTCATTGTCTGCTTCCTCAGCCTGAAATGTGCTTTTCCCAGGTCATTTAATCACTGGGACCATCTTGTTTGTGGCTTGTAGCCTGAATCTCACCTTCTTAGAAGGGTCTTTCTAAAGACAAGGCCAAACTGAAGGATCTATTTCTTCAGGCTCTAAAACACCAGCCTGTTTAAATTCCCTGCATGACACTTAACCACACCTGCAGTTCTTCTTGTTTATATTTTAACTATCTCTTCTCATCCTATATAATAAAACCCCCGTGACCATAATGGCAGAATGACAGAAAGACTGCTCGATCAGTCACTATGAAGTTCACTGATCACTTCTCCATTTCTCACCCCAGCCCACAGGTTCTGATTGCCGTGGTGAACGGGGATCTGGGGTGGCTGATGGGGGATGTGGGCAGCACCAGTCGCCCCACACACAGAGGGCAACCTGCAGTGGGGGTGAGAGGGTGGGAACGGCCGACCTCTTGGTTCCTCCCCAGGCATCAGATTCCCATAGCTGGATGGGTAACAGGGAACCGGGTGGGTGGCAGGGTGGGGATGGCTGTCACAGTAGGTGAAGATAGCCCTGATTGCAGGCTATGCTTAGGACCATACCCACACATGATTTCCTGTGCCAGGCCTCTAGTTTGAATATAAGCTCCTTAAGAGCAGGGACCTCATGTTTTTTTTCTTGCCAATATCTCCCCACTACCAGTAAGAGTGCTGACACATAGTAGGTGATCAATTGGTTGAACAAATGAACATCAGTAACAATAATAGCTGCCCTTTGGAAGCAGGTACTGCTTTAAGTATTTACAAATACCATTTAATTTAATTATCTAAACAAACCTTAAAGGCAGTTTATTATTTCCTCCAATTAACTGAGAAGGAAATGAAACTTAGAGACACTAAATAATGTATTTGTGGCCACACAGCTGTTAGAACCAGGGTACAGCCCAGGTTTGTCATACCTCAGAGCCTGAGCTAATCTCTACTGGATATACATCTTTTTTGGTTACAAGCAGGAGAAGCTGATCCATCAGATTAGAGGGAGTGATCCCAGGCTGACAGATCTTTGTGAAAGCCCAAGTGAGGCTCCTTGTTCTGAGCAATGACCTCGGTGGACCCTGGGATCTGCTGCAGAGGCCCCCGTACCCTGAACTTCCTCGCTGAATAACGTGCTTGGCTCAGGCTGAGCTTTCACATCCTCTTTTTTAAAATGGATTTACACCTTTAAACACAGTTGGCTCCATCTTTTACATAATGCAAATTCTTACTCTTGTCTTTATGAAACCAATCAGTGTCCTTATGATCCCCAGGTGTCTGTGAGCTAAAGCACTGGCAGTTTTAGCAGTCCAGCCACAAAGCTGACAGTGAGGATGAGTCACGTGAGAGCTTCCTCTGCTCCAAGCTCTGTGACAAGAATATCTCAGGGGCGAGCTGATGTCATTCCATGACAGCCCCAGCAGGCAACTTTGGTTACTGGTCCATTTTATGGATCAGAACTCTGAGGCTCAATGGGGTTAAATTACCCACCCAAATCACATAAATAGTCTATGGCAGGACTAGCACAGGATATAAACTAGGTCTGTTTAGTTGGACTACTGCTGCCTATGCATGCCTACCTTATTGAGAGCTGTGTCTGGCCAAGAATCATGTGTTCGGTGATGTTTGCTATTATTTTTGTACAACAGGGATAAGATAATAATATTCATAATGCCTAGAAATGACTGCTTTCGCTCTGGAGGTGACCTCCCCACCCCTCGCAGGCAACGACTGACAAGTAGGGGTGTAAAAGGCTAGTCCTTTGTCTCGGACTGAATAACTCTGTGGTGCCATTAGTGTCATGGAGCTCCCTGCAAGAACAGCCTGGAGTTCGAGTTCCACTGAACTGTTCTGGCTTGCTTCCCTCCTTCATCCTCTCCTGATAGATTGCACCAAGAGCACCACCTCAGGTCTCCTAAAGTATCTAGGACAAGCCCCTTGACTCCAAAACTACTTTCTGTATTTTGCAGGAGAACATGAGGCTGGAGGAGCTGTCCCCACTAAAGGTACTCCACATGGTTTCTTGCGTGTGACATGATTCTGGGCTCCCTACCCATGGAGGGATGTTTTTTCTCAGCTTCTATCTTTGAAACAACTGCTTCCCAAGGATGAGAGGTGTGATTTCCCCTTTGCATCCTCTACTCCCTCTGGCCTCACTCTTTCTTTTTTTCATTTTTTCCCTGACTGAGGTCTCCTCATCATAGACTGTGGCTATCAAATACATGTAGCAAGCTGGAGGCTGGATGTGGGCTGCCCAGCACTATTTCCTCCTGTCCCTTCCACTAATAGGATACCCTGCAAACCATGCTCCCCACTTCACAGTTTGGGGGCACATGTCCCAGGCTGGACTAGGGCACCATCCCTTCTGTTTAGAGATGGAGTCAGAAGTGAACACATGCTCAAGTAAGGCCAATCAGAAGCTGACTTTGAGACTTTTTTTTTTAAACCAAGGGGAAAGACTCCTGCCATCGAAATGCTGGAAGGAAGAATCCCATCAGGACAGTCAGTGGCCATTTTCTTTGCTACATGGCAAAAAAACAAAAAACAAACAAACAAACAAACAAAAAAACACAACCCACCAAAACCAAAACCAACAACAGAAACACACACACACAAAACACAACCCTTCTGAGGTCAGGGAGAATAAGGAGCAACAGCACCCAGAGGTGGAGAGAGAGAAAACATGATATTGACAACTGTTTCAGCCCTGGATCTGTCACTCCTGATGCATTCTGTCCTTCCCATGTACACAAGCCAGGGCTATTGATTCCTATCTGTTGCACCTGAAAAGGTTCTGATCGACACTAAGCATAGCTCCATGTCACTCCTAGGGGAAGGAATCCCAGGAGGTGGCTATATTCTTCAAAGGCTAGCAGCAGCCCAGTTGTCAGAAGGTGAGATTAGGTATGACCAGAATCAGGCTTCTTGACTCCAGTTTCTGTTCTCTTTAATTTGAACCTTGAGGGGTTTCCAGGGAGATAATTTCCAGGCTTTACATCTGACCAGGATATGGATCAGCTGGTAGGGAGCCTGGATCTGGAGGGTCTACTCTAGCCAGAAGTCCCTGGGGCAGAGCCATCTCATTGGGACTTTGCAGCAGGGAAGGAGGAGGGGCTGAAGTAGAGGAAGGGGGCTGATACAAGTCAGATCTCAGAGATATTTTTGGCCTTTGCTCAACCCCATCAAGGTAGTGTACTCACAGCCTCTCTGCCCTGTTCTGGTTTTCCCTGCACTACTTGTTCCTCCAGGGAAATTTTAGGAATCTGCTCAGGGTGAGGATGGGCATTCTGATGGAAGAGTTTGTGCTGATGGGAGAAGGTCACAGTACTGGCTCTGGAGGAAGCGAGGACATGCTGGCTCTCATTACCCTCTCTGTTCGCCTTCTCCTGCATCATGGGGCCTGTATCTCAGGTGCCCATCCTCCTCTATGCATTCAAGTCTCTTCTCAGGAGAGGATCAGATAGCAGTTAACTATACCTTATTGTGATTTTGAGGTAGTGCATGCTCTTCTATGGGAGAATTTGGAAGCTAGATGTATATCGGGTAATAAGATACCGTTCCCCATTAAAAGAGATCACAGCATAATGGATGTCTTGGTGAGAGTGTGTGTGTGTGTGTGTGTGTGTGTGTGTGTGTGAGTGAGTGTGGCGGGGGTGGGGAGTAGTGGGGGATACCGAATGCATCCTTTCAGAATCTCCGGTTTTTAAATGTAAGGATATCCCTGGCTAACTGTGCCATGGGGTTCTTATCCCCTTCTGGAAGTCTAAGTGCATGATATCACAGGTGCTTTTGGCACTCTGTCCTCACTGAGGTTGCTAATTCTAGTGGACTGATTTTGCCTATTGCCTTGGTTTGAGTTACCTCAGAGGCAAATCCTAAGATAAGAATTTGGGTACAAATCATTAATTTAGGAAACAATCTTAAGAATGCTGATAATGGGGTTGGGAAGTGAGACAGAGAAAAGATAAAAACAGATAGGAGTGTTTTATCAAGTTAGTCACCCCTGTGGGCAACTAGGATTCAGGCCCTTTGGAGAACTCTAAATGAATGAATAAATGAATGAACATACACATGAACGACAGTAATTGCCTCTTTGAATGGTTTGAGGCAAATCAAGGAAAGGAACTGAGTCCTATGTCTGGATTAGCACAGAATAGGAGAGGACAAGGAGTCAAGAGAACATTTGTGGTACTTGAGATGCCAGTGAAATTAGGAATTCAATGGTGTAGGGTAGAGGTGACCTTGACAAGATATGGCAGAGGAGTTAGCCCAAGATTGCAGAACACATTAAACTCAGCAGAACTTGGGGTGGGAGCTTAAACTTGAATGACAGAGAGGCCTCAGCTGAGACCCAGGTGGTAGATAAACAGGAGCAGCTAAGAAACCTCAATTGTAGGCTTGGCTCCTTTCTCTCACACCATGTAGTAGGCTGGATAATGCCCCAGGCGATGTCCATGTCCTAATCTCCATAGTCTTTATATAGCAAAGGAGACTTTGCTGATGTGATTAAATTAAGGGTTTGAGATTGGGAAATTATCCTGGAGTATTCAGTGGGCTTGAAGTTATAGCAAATGTGTTTCTAAGAGGGAGGCACAAGGATCAGAGTCATAAAGAAAAAGGTGGTCTGACCATGAAAACAGATTGAAATAATGTGTCCAGAGCCAAGGAGTGCCAGCAACTTGGAGAAGCTGGAAGAGATAAGGAATGAATTCTCCCCTGAAGCCTTTAGAGTCTATAAGGAACCAGCAGACAACTGGGTTTCAGCCCAGTAACACTCATTTCAGACTTCTCACTCCCAAGACTGGACAAGAATACACATGTGTTGTTTTAAGCCACCAAGTTTGTGGGAATGTGTATGGCAGCAAGAATGCGTTATCCCTGCTGTGCCTCAAGTTCCTCATCTGTAAAGTGAAGTCTCGGCCTTGGAGACTCCATCTAACTCTCCTGTATTTGCATTCCACAATTATTATTCTGGCTTTCTTTTGGGCTACAGAGAATAGGTATTATTCTTCATACATTAAGAATTCAAGATCCAGTGAGACATAATAAAGACACACTGCTGTGGCCCAGGTGAACCAGAGCCCAGTCACTTGTATTTCCTTTATATTAAAAAGTCATAAGAAGGGGCTTTTTTTCTCATATTTTGTCTGGATATGGAACAATTTGAGCCTCTTTTAATGGTGTTGACATCATGAGATGAGAACTCAAGGTCGAATGCAGAAAGGACTTGAAAGTCAGAGTCAAGGTGATAAGCAATAGCTCTTGGTGATGAATAAGAACCAATTTTCAAGTTTATAAACAGCTAGAAAGCCACGCAGTCTCAGGAGGTAGCACCACAAGAGGATGACTATTTCGGAGTTAAAGTAACATTAGGACTTTTTTTTTTTTTTTTACCAGATCTTAATGTGCATTTCTATCCAATGAGTATTTTTAACTTTAGTATCTACATAAAAAAGGGATAGAATATTTCACAGGGAAGAGAGAACAAAAGTTTCAACCCTTACATGTGGGTTCATTGGAGAACTGGGTTCAAAAAGTCTACACAGTGTTGAGGAGGACATTGAGTATTTTTAATAGTGAATGTTGTTAACTCACTCTTCCTTTCATTAAACCAACAAATATTTATTAAACATCTACCTTATACCAGGCACTTGGGATACATCAGTGAACAGAATAGGCAAAAGCCCTTTAGTGTGGATTGCACATTCTAAATCTAATGGAAGGAGGGTGGCACTATGGACAGATCACTTGGGTACACCATGGCCCTTGGCAGAAATGCTGATGGCTAGAGAATTGGGGTGTTGCTCCAGGGCTCATTCATGGGAACTGAGCCACTCAGCTTGAGTCTGGCCATTCCTCCTTCCTACCTATCCAGCCACATCTCTTTTTAGTGGATTGTCATCTGGCCAGGAAGAATGGGCTGGAGTGTGTAGAGCCCAATTCTGAGGTTCTAGTTCTGGCTCAGCCACTCCTGCTGTGTGACCCTGGGAAAGTTGTTTTCACTCTGAGCCTTAGTGTCCTTAGCTGCAAAATGGAGATGATAATAATTACTCTGTATTGCTGTTGTGAATATTAAAGAATAGAAAGTACCTGGCCCAGAGTAGCTCTGATTCTATTAGCTATTCTCAGTGCTAGTTGTGGGCTGAATGAGTCCTGGTATAACTAGTTTCTTGGGATTTAAGTAGACGTGGAACATAGCAATAAGGAGGAATGTCAGAACTGAGGAACCAAGCCCATTTGTGGATAGTAATCAGATAGCAGGCATCGAGTGATGCACACAACTGGAAAAGAGCAAGGTATTCACTCATCCATCCATTCATTCATTCGCTCATTCATCCATTGAACAAATGTCCATCAAGCCCTCCTGTGCATATATGCACTGGGTTGGGATCCAGAAAGGTGGAGAAAGGGGCTGGGTGCAGTCCGGAAAAATAGACAGACATGTAATAACTACAAACAGTGCCATTTGTGCTCTGACAGAGGCATGCATTGTTGGCTTATGGAAAAGGAGGGAAACTCACCTGCTAGTCTGAGCATGGGATGTCAGAGAAGGTTGTCCAGATTATGTCATCACTGAACTAAAGGCATTAGCCAGGCTTTCCAGGCAGGAAAAGAAAGGGTGAAGCAGAGGTGGGAGAGTGCTTGGAGATTCAGGGGAACCAGGATGTGAGTATGGCTGGAGCTTAGGGACCAAGGTGGGAGTTGGTATAAAGGTGCAGATGCCATCAGAGGCCAGAGCATGGAGGACTTTGGATGTGAGGCTAATGAGCTTGTAACACAAACCTGAATTAATGAGGAGATATTGATGGATTTTTAGGTGGAGAAAGACATGACTCTTGTTTTAGAACTGGTGACTGTGTGTTGGGAAATGAATAGAAGTGGAAGCAGACTGAGATGTGAGGAGGCTCTTGCTAAGTGTTGGTGAGTATGAGGACGGCCTGACTTTTGGAAAATGGCAGAGGCTGGACCAGTGGTTCTCCCTTTGCCTGCATGTAGGAATTCGCTTGGACAAATTAAAAATAATTTGGAGATGTGCAGGCCCCATTCCAGAATAATTAATTCAGAATGTCTTGGAAGGACTTGACTAATATTCGGTCAAGAGGGAAGATCACTGGGTTAGAGGGACAGGAAAGAAAAAATACCTCTCGACCACCAGAGTCTGAGAGGATATAGGGGAGAAGGGACTCAGGTGTCACTCAGACAGGGCTGGAAGGTCAAGGGGCTTCATTTGTCCCAGTCAGGAGGAGTCTTCATTGCAAGCTTCGGTTTGGGCATTGCATTGGTGTGCTACGGTCACCATAAGAAAGTACCACAGACTTGGTGGCTTAAACAACAGGCATTTATTCTCTCTCAATTCTGGAGGTTGGGAGTCCAAGATCAAGGTGTCTGCAAGGTTAGTTTCCTCTGAGACTTCCCTCCTTAGTTTGTAGATGTCACCATTTCCCTGCATCTTTACGTGGTCTTTTTTCTGTGTGTCTGTGTCTTGATCTCCTGCTCTCCTAACACTAGTCATAATGGATTAGAGCCCACTCCTGCTGTAAACAATATCAGACAGAGAAGCACCATGGTTAGAGCTAGACCAGAGGAAGACTGATTGGCCAGGAGACCACTGAAATATTACAGGCAAGAGATAGCAAGAAGGTCCACAATTAAACAATAGGAGCATGGTTGAAAAGGTGGGAATGATATAATGAGTGCTAAAAAGGTGGAATCAACACAGGTTAGTCACCTGCTGCTTTTGAGGATGAGGAAGAGTAAAGTTAAAAGTCTGTAATTTTAGGATCGGGCTTAAGATAACTGAATTGTGCTGCAATTTGCCAGTGAAAGGAGGTTGAAGGTGCACAGGTTGTTTTGGGGAAAGATAATGAGGTTCTGCTTTTGGTTTTGAGTTTTCCTGGCTTACTCAGCTGGAGATGTCCAGGGCCAGTTGGCTTCATGGGGGCTTGGGGTTCTGGGGAGGTCAGAGGGGATAGGAAGAGAATCAGGGGAGAGTTGATGCCATAAACTTTTATTTATATGAACAGAAGAAAATGAAAGTTTTTGAGTTTATTTAATTCAACTACCTTTGTACTTTATTCTTCTCAGTGCCCTCTTCCGTACTTCTGCTGTGCCATTGAGTGGATGAGATGAGCATTCTGCAGGTGCAGTTTCCTCCGGCAAACTGGTGGGTTCAGTCCAAATGCTTTAGCCAAGGAAGACCCAGCCCTCACAATGGATATGGTTATTCTGGATAGAGTTTTTTTTTTAAATAAATATTTGTATTGTAAATTAAAACACAGTCACTGAAAACCACACAAATCAAATGTATGGCATAATAAGTTATAACAAAGCAAGTGCTACGTAAGTCCAGGCCTAGAACTTCCCAGCTACCCCAGAAGTCCCTTCAATAGGCCCCATCCAATCCCAATCCCAACCACCTTCTTTCCCAAAGGTAACCATTATTTGGAGAGAACTATGAATATGTACATTTAGACAAAGCTTTAGCTAATTTTATCATAGAACTTCATACCCACCATGGCCCTTTCCCGGGATACCCTCTGACCCTTGCAAATCACTATTAGTCCTCATACATGTAGCATTTCCAGTGGCTCTTTTCCGTGTGTTATGCTCACTGTGTCTGTTGAGTATTGAGGAACCCAAAGAGTAATATGCTTGTTCCCCCTCTGTACTGCATTACTAGTTACTTATAGTTTGTTTATTTTATTTTCTCTTTTTGTTAATTTTGTGTCCACACTCCTCCTTTCTGACCATACTGTGGTTTCTTTCAAAGTAGAAACAAAACCATCTGCTTCTGCATTCCAGACCCTTCCATCCAGAGGGTGGTGTCAACTGGGAGCTTGTTAGAAATGCAGAAAACTGGGCCCCATCCCAGGCCTACTGAACTGAAACTTGCATTTTACCAAGACCCTCAGGTCGTTTTGAGCACATTCCAGTCGAGAAATATGGTCCACAAGCAGTCCTGAGTTGTGCTTGGGTGCACATTGGAAAGAGGTGTGGGATCTTCCCAAAACACTTCTGACTGTGGTGGCTGCAGGCATTACCACCATAGTTGGTCTCCACAGTGACCCTGCTGTTATCATCGCACGTGTGTGGATACACTGCTGCCAGGTCCAAAACACTGTGGGGCTGCCAAGCCCTTATCCGTCAGTGGGAAAAGCCCAGTGCCCTCCCAAAGGAAAAGACTGATTGTGCCACAGAAACAGTGGTCAGGAGAGCACTGAGGAGGAGCCCGACTGGGGAACTGCAGCAGCCAGATAAAAAAAGGACTTCAGGATTGCACATCGAGGGCTGCCTGGGCCAGGGCAGCAGATCTTTCTTGTTGAGCCTGCCACCACCTGTGCAGCCTGATGCAGTCCATCAGGGGGTTGGTTTGGGCACCAGGATTTGTAAAAGCATCAGGTAGGGTGACCGACTGTCCCAACTTTCCTGCAACCCAGGAAGTTTCCCAGGATTTGGAATATTCCATGCCAGGAGCATCTCCACGAACCAGCACAACATGGTCACTCAGTCCCAGTGACTGTAATGACAAACTGACCTTAGACACAGTGCTCAAGAGAGCACATGGCAAAGGCCAACAATACGGGACTATACCAGCCTGTCAGAGTGTCAGTCCCTTAAAGGCAGAGCCGGCACTGAGTGATTCTTTTTGCGTATCTTATACTATAATATCTTGCGCTCACAGCCTCTAAAGATACTTATCACTAGTACGGTGTTTCTCTGAATGGTGCATAGTCATGCCCTCATTTATAATTTTTTTTTTATGGGAAAGAGAGCTTATAATTTAACATTCACTCGTTCAGACATGTGTGCAAGTGAACACACACACACACACACACACACACACTCCCACTCGCCAAGAACAGCTCTTCCAGCCCTCCTATAAATGCTGTTCTGAGCTGACTTGGCAGCCTGTTTGGACACTCATTCCAGGGACAGGTCCTCACCCCACCTTCAGCTAGGGGTCATACTGCAAGGGTCACACTAGCTCTGCATGTCACTTTCATTTTTTTAAGACTTGCAAAAAATGATAACAGCTTCTATTTGGTTTCCAAAGCCTATGCATGTGACAAAGTAAGACAAGTATACTTGAGTGTGAAATCTGATGCAGGGAAATTAGGTGTGGAAGCCACATTTCTGATCACCTTTAGATCTTTAGAGCAGACATGCAGTACAGAGGTTCAGATCAAGGTCCCGGGAGCGCCCGTCCTGTGCTTATTAGAATGCCACTGACCCCGAGTTTCAGCCTCCTTGTCTTTAGGATGGGGATACTGCTAATGCCTGCTTTATGGGGGTCTGAGGTGGTGGGGACTAAGTGGCTCCTACCTGAAGTGTCCTTAGAACTCAGGACCCTTAGCAGGCAGGTCACTGTGACCTTTATTCCAGCAGAGGCCCTGACTGTTTTCTTTGGCATTTTGGCCTTTCTTCCCATTCCTGTGTATATTCCACCACTCAACTTGTCATATTTCAATAGTCAGGTTTTATGTCCCCATGCTCTTACCTGAGTGTGACTTTCTAAAATGTCCTGGTGGGAGCCCAGTGATTTAAAAATTTCAGATTTCACAAAATTCACAAAGCTTAAATCCTTAAATATACTAAAAATAAATCTTAGTAAAAGTTGGTGGAATAGGCCTAAAATTACAAATATTCATTTAATTTTTGTCATATCCTCTATTTCTCACCTTTGTTCATGAACATTGCAATCCCAGTGACCCTGTTAAAGTTTTGTAAGACCTCATGTCCTGACCATGGTTTTTCTTTCTGTCGTGGGCAATAGAATTGAAAGTTAGAATGCCTGTGTCTCAGACTCAAGCCTTCCCAACTTCCCTCACCTTTATTTTACTCTCTCTTTTTTTAAAATACTCACCTGAGGATATTTTCCCATTTATTTATAGAGAGAGCGGAAGGGACAGCAAGAGATAGAGAGAAACATCAATGTGAGAGAAACACATTGGTGCCTCCTGCATTCACCCTGACCAGGGCCTGGGCCAGGAAGGAGCCTGCAACCAAAGTATATGCCCTTGACTGGAATTGAATCAGGGACCTTTCCATTTGCAGGCTGACACTCTATCCACTGTGCCAAAGTGGTGAGGGTTACTCACCACTTTGGCACAGTAAAGTAAACTTTGCTTTTTAGGACAGTTTTAGATTTGCAGAGAAATGGAAAGATGGTACACACAGTTTCCATACACACAACACTCAGTCTCCCTATAATTGACATTTTACATTGATGTGGTGCATTGCTATAATTATCGAGCTATAATTAATACATTATAAAATCCATACTTTATTCACATGTCCTTAATTTTTATCTAATATCCTTTTCTGTTCCAGGATCCCACCCATCATACATTACACTTAATTGCCATGTTTCCTGAGACTCCTCTTGGATGTGACAGTTAAGGTTCCCTTTTATAACAATTACTTTTTAATGTTTATTATTGTGATCATGAAATAGAATCATAGATTATATCTAAACACATAGTTTAAACATTAGTATAAAGACCTAAATAGCCCTAACTGGTCTGGATAGAACGTCGGCCCGCAGACTGAAGGGTCCCAGGTTCAATTCTGGTCAAGAGCATATACCTTGGTTGTGGGCACATCCCCAGTAGGAAGTGTGCAGGAGGCAGCTGATCAATGTTTCTCTTTTATTGATGTTTCTAACTCTATCCCTCTCCTTTGCTCTCTGTAAAAAAATCAATAAAATATATATTTTAAAAAAGACCTAATTATAATGGAGTTAAACTAAAACAACATTTAATATATATTTGCTTTTATAAATGCTCAGTCCGAATTGCACTGAAAGTCTTAAAAAAAGTATAGCTGACCCTGGAACATCATAGATTTGAACAATGAGGGTCCACTTACATGCAGAACTTTTCAGTAAATATTGTAAATGTATTTCCCTTATGATTTTCTTAATAACATTTTCTTTTCCCTAATTTACTTCATTGTAAGAATACATATAAACTATAATACATGTGACATATAAAGTATGTGTTAACTACGTATGTAATCAATAAAGCTTCCCATCACCAGTAGGTTATTAGTAGTTAAGTTTTAAGAAAGCCAAAAATTGTATGTGGTTTACCTACTGCACAAGGGGTCAGTGTCCCTAACTATAACTGATTATAGTAGCTGAAGGGTCAACTATGATCAGGTATTTGCATCTACAGTACTTAGAATCTGAAAGCAGTAGGGCAAGACCGGAGTATTATTGGCACTTTTTAATTTTTGACCTTTTGAAATAAGAGCTTGTGAAAAATAATATAAACAAAGCCACTTTAAAATGGAGTTGGAGCTGCTATCTCAGAGGAACTTCTTTGTACTTCTTAATCCTTTAACCTTTGGAAATTGAAACTGGACAAATAACTAGACTGAGCCTAAAGCAGCTCTGTATTCCAAATAATAGTTTGCTGTGATCCCTGGACCGGAAATTAAAGATATTCTTTAGAATTAGCATCACATTGTTAGCTTATCTACAGCCATAGAAATTCCTTCCTTCTATTCTTGTAATCATTCCCCTTCCCTTTCTCAACAACGCCTCTTGTCCTCACCTCCTCATCAGAACACTAGCAGGTTTCTGCCTGAATCAGTGCTTTCAGAATAGCTATTCCTTTGGGTCTCAAACAAATGTTTGTTGCCTCTCACTTTGGCCTTTTATTTTTAGCTACAAGCTCAATAAAAATCTTCACATACACACACAAAATGACAGGCCTGTGTCAATTTTACAGTTGACAGGTGCAGATGTGTTGGCTGCTGACTCAGCTGCCATGAGTGGAACTGCTTCAGTGTCCCTATTTCCTAAATTGGAGAACAACTTAAAATATTTCCTAGACTCTTACCATAAAGTCGTAGAGGGATACATTCTGAGAAATGCGTCATTAGGAGATTTCATCATTGTGTGAGCATCATAGAGTGCACTTAAAACTACATGGTTTAGCCTTCTACAGCCCTAGACTTATCTGGGATTTTGCTCTTGTTGTTGAAAATGGAGTTTTACAAGAAGTAACCTCACAGAGTGATCTGAGCATAAATTCCTAAATGGGCAGGCCCTGGCGAGTGGTCACACCCCAGGCCTATAACTTCTGAAGTAAAAGGTTTATCTTTGCCTTAAGTAAGCCCTGTCCATTGTTTTTGTGAATCTAGATTAATGTACCTCTGAAATAAGTATAACCCCCTTCAAGAGAGCACATCATCTTGTTAACTAGCCTGAATCTAATCCCCAGTTGCTTTCTACCATCTTCATAAAATCTTCCTTATATTTCCTCCTTAATTTCTAGTGCATAAAAGAAACTGCAAATTTGCCATTCTCGGGATCATTTGAGATCAGTATATGTCATTAGTTTGGCTCAAGTAAAAATTTGTAAACAATTCTTAACACTGTTGGATGTTCCTACATTGACATTCTATAGTGGAGGAAAGATAATTTCTCCTATAACCTACGGTTTCTTGGCTGATACATTCCTGTAATAAGAACAGAATAACAGGAGAAAAACAAAAGTTTAGTAACACGTATACCTCTTGTACACTGTGAGAGTTCTGGGAACAGTGAGTAACTTGCCAAAATGAGTGAAATCACAATCTCCAGCTGAAGACAAAAGATGTTGGGGGAGTCAGCTATGGAGAGTACCAGGAAAAGCACAGGAAACTAGGGTAAGATTGTTAAATAAGGGTAAGGTTGCAGATTTACATCATGGCCTTTTGCATTAAGTTTCTAGGATAGAGTCATTCCCCTCTTGTTGGTACAGGATGATTTACCTTGGAGATTTACCTACACATGTAAATTTCTTTTACACAGGGTTGACAGAGCTTCTCTGATGTCTGCTGTTTCTTAAAGTCAACCAGCCTGAAATAAGCTTTATGCCAAGTAGGCATATTTTGGGATGACAAATTCTGTTCCCCTACATCTCCTAGGCTAAAAAACCTGTACAGCATGTCACTGAACTGTATCTTGTAGGCAATTGTAATACACTCCTATCTAATAAAAGAGTAATATGCAAATTGATTATACCATGCCCACCAGCCACACCCACCAGCTAATCAGAGTGAGTATGCAAATTAACCCAACCAAGATGGCTATGGCCACAGAGAGAGCAGGAGGGAGGCTTGGGTTGCCCCTGGTGATGGAGGAAGCCAAGCTTTCCACTCACTCTGGCGGGCCTAGGCCTTCACTTAAGGCAACAAAGTTTCAATGGCTGTGCCAGTAGGAGGCTTGACTCCATTCCAGGCTACAAAGTTTCAATTGTAGAAAATAAATAAGTTCCAGATACCAGGGCCTATGCTTAGGTCTCTAGGGAGTGTGGCTGGCCTGCAAACCACAACAGGCTCCTTGCCCAGGCTATCCCGTGCCCCAAGGGAACACCCACCATGATCCAGGACACCCTTCAGGGAAACCTAGCTGGCCCCCACCCATGCTTTAGGGCTCTATCCTGTCTAATAAAAGAGTAATATGCAGATTGACCATCACTCCAACATATAAGATGACTGCCCCCATGTGGACAGAAGATGGTCATTACAAGATGGCCAGCAGAGGAGGGCAGTTGGGCAGGGACCAGGCCTGCAAGGAAGGGCAGTTGGGAGTGATCAAGCCTGCAGGGGAGGGCAGTTAGGAGTGACCAGGCCAGCAGAGGGAGGAAGTTGGGGGTGACCGAGCCTGCAGGGAAGGGCAGTTGGGGGGGACCCAGGCCTGCAGGGGAGGGCAGTTAGGGGTGACCAGGCCTGCAGGGGAGAGCAGTAAGGGGCAAACAGGCTGGCAGGGGAGTGCTTAGGTGGTTATCAGGCTGGCAGGCAGAAGCAGTTAAGGGCAATCAGGAAAGCAGTTGGGAGCCAGCAGTCCTGGATTGTGAGAGGTAGGATCAGGCCTAAACAGGAAGTCGGACATCTCTCAAGGGGTCCCAGATTGGAGAGGGAGCAGGCTGGATTGAAGGACACCCTCCACTCCCCCGCACGGATTTTGTGCACCGGGCCTCTAGTGATAAATATTTGTGTGATGCATTACAAGGACTAATATGGCTGTGATGTCATTAGGTGATATCAAATTTTCAGCTGCATTATAATATTATGGGATCATTGGTATACAGGAAGTCCTTCATTGTTATGAGGCATAGGATTGTAGTTGCATTTACAAAAAATCCAGTAAAGAAATAAAATGGAGTTACTATCAGCCAGGTGTAAGAACTTGAAAATATTTTGGGAAACTCGAGAAGCGAGGAACTCACCCAAATTTATGGGTATTACAGGCAAAGTCTGATGGCAAGTTCTTGCCTTGGCTTTTCTGGTTTGGGGAGACCTTCTGAAGTTCAACCTGATGTTGCATTATGAAAAAACAAAACAAAACAAAAAACCCAAACACACAGATAAGCAGATTTAAAAGAGCTATGTAGTTAATTACTATTCTTGTGGCTCCTATGTAAACAACAGGCCAAGTTTAATAAACAAGATTTGTTTTGTAAGCAAAGTAGTATTTTGTAATCTGGCTATATTTGGTAAAAATGAGAGCGATTTTAGAGGAAGATTGTGTGTCAGTAATATCTCTTTGTGGATATTAGATTCCAGTACTGTTTATTGTCTTTTGAGGTTTTGTTTCAACCTGCGAGCTGGATAGGATCCTGAATTCTTCCAGTTTCCTCCAGCATCTGACTCTGATTCTGCAAATGGATGCTTTTGATTTCTCTCCCATCCTTTGACTTGAAATCATTAAGAATTAAAACCTCCCTTTCCCAAAAGTCCTGCAAGCTAAAGTGTGACAAACTGATAGAAACTTCAGAGAAGTTGCCACAACAGCTCATATATGGACAATTTTTGTGCCAGTTGCAGAAAAATCACCAGTGACATTCAAAGTGCAGACCAGGAGAACTATCAGACTGTCCCTGTTTGCCTCCACTCCATCTGAAGATACTTTAAGCCAGACACCTAGAAGTCTACTGGCTGCCTTCAGAACTCAGAGACTGGGATTAAGTCTGCTTCAACCGTTAACCATTGTTTTTCTTTTGTTTCCATAGAGATGCCTCTTATTAAACACCCAACTACAGACCATAGACCCAACTGCAGGAGCCATCTGCAGCATCATCTCCTGAAATGGGAGACAACTGTTTACTGAACTGACCTATACTCAAGACTAAGGCTGAAACTAGTGTGTAATAATAATGCCTTTATGGACCCTTCTTACTGCTTTAACCTCAATATTGGCACACATATTGAGTTGACTGCACACTCATTTATGAAAATCATGTCTCTAGCCTATATCTCCCCTTCGAGGGACATAATGGACCCAAAAGAGGCATTGCCACCTTGGTATCAATGCACATTAAAACATTTTGTTTGATTTATGATGTTTTCTGAGAGCCAAAACCTGGAAAATATAAGGAGTGAAGAAATAAAATGGAATCACTATAGTTAAGCTGCTAAATTACTAAAATTAAGTAGGTTGAGGCATGAGGAAATGATTCTATTTTTGTTTTCACTAGTTTTTAAATTTTTGAATTTTCAGTCCTGGATACACATCTGGTCACCATCTCCTAAGACCACTTGGCATCTATCATTCAGACTGCCTAGATTTCAGTGATAACTTTTCTGAACGAAGCATAAGGAGAATGTAGTTTTTACTATAAAAATCCTAACCTTTCTTCTTCAGAAGACTTCAGCTAGGTTTCCAGTTTGAAAACCCTGAGACTCTTGTGAATTTTTACCATTCATTTCCAGCAATGACTCTTTTTTTTGCATTTGTTCCACAACAGTGTGTATTTAAATGGTGCAAAAATATTTTGTGCTTATATGTAAAACAGAATTAAAGTTCTAATGTAATTAGAAGCACATTTTAAATGATCCAAGTGTCCAGTATGACATATGAAAGCCATGTGGGGCACAAGCAATCATTGTGCTGCAAATTCCTGTGCACTGGGCGACCTGCATCCCTGTCCACTCTCAACTAAATGCCAGTGCCATGACCCCTTCCTCCTATCATTGTGGTAACCAATTAAAGCAACTATAAATTTCCAAAATGCCCTCTAGGGGGCAGTACCGGTGTGGGCTGCGGTGCTAGATGAGCTTAACTGACATGCTTTGGTTTCTTCCTTTGTAAAATGAAGATAGTAGCAGTTGAGTGAGGGAGACAATGTATGTAAAACACTTAGCAAGATGTGTGGCACGCATTACGTCCTCCAAGAATGTAAGCTAATATTATCTTCCAGTGAATCAGCAGAGATTAGGGGAACATTGTGTCCTTGGCGTCCAGGTAGATGTGGGTGAGTGCAGATGGGATCAGGCAAGCAGCCCAATCACTGCCTCACACGTGAAACAGGCCGTGAATAATTCAACATTTACCGTTCACAAAAAGGAGCTCCCAGGGAGAGCTGGCATCAGAGAAATCTTTCTGGAGGAGACAAGAATTGAACCAGGGCATCTGGAACTTGAGAAAATGTATTTACCCCAGGAATAATAAATAACTCCTAGATTCTTACCTCTCAAAGTGTGGCCTTCAGACCACAGTGTCAGCAGCGCCTGGAGGTTTGTTAGAACTCTCAGCCTCCAACCCAGATCTGCTGAATTAGAATCTGCATTTTAAGGAAAATCCTGGGTGTTCATCTGCACACTCACATCTGGATGCACTGGACTAGGGAACTAATTGAGAACCAGAGGAAAGAACAAAGATACTTGCTCCTTTGAGAGAACACAGACAGACCTTGGTGTGTGTGTGTGTGTGTGTGAGAGAGAGAGATTTAAATGAATATTTTCATCCAGATTTCAGATCTTCTTAATCAGAATCTCGAAGTAACAAGGAGTCAGTATTTAAACAAACAAATGAACACACAAAGACTTCCCAGATGATTTTAGAAAGGGGAGTGAGTTTAAAAGATACTGATGCCCAGGTCCCAGATCAGACTAATTCCATCACTGATGCTGTGGGCTCTCTAGCAATGGGAGAGCCCTGGGTATTTTGGTTCTTAAACTCCCCAGGTGATTCAAATGTTTGAGAACCTTGAAAGCGGGAAACCTGGAAGGAAGAAGTCTGTGTGAGAGAGAACAAGTAGATGGTGTGTGTGTGTGTGTGTGTGTGTGTGTGTGTGTGTACAAACACCTTGAAGGTTTGTCTACCTTCAAGGACAGAACAAAGATTGGGAGGTAGGTAGAATTTTTCACTTTTTAAAAATATATTTTATTGATTTTTTACAGAGAGGAAGGAAGAGAAATAGAGAAATAGAAACATCCATGAGAGAGAAACATAAATCAGATGCCTCCTGCACACACCCCCTTGAGGGGAATGGAACCTGGAAACCCAGTCCGCAGGCTGACACTCTATCCTCTGAGCCAAACCGGTTTCAGCGAAATTTTCATTTCGCTGAAATTTTCATTTTTTTTAATCCAAGTAATCATAGCATTAAAATTTTTTCTCCCTTCTTTCTTACTTTCCTCCTTCCCACCTTCTTTTGCTAGAAGAAGGGGCCTAGTCCAACTCTTTCATTTTATAGCGACGAAATCGGTGATCAAATAGGTAAAGTGAGTTGGCCAAGGTCAACTCAAATCTTCTCATTCCTACCCGCGGGAATCTAACATAAAATGAAATCCTCTCCCTTTTTCTAGTGACGTTCCCACCACACCGCAAAGGCAGTTAAATCCTACTGCGATTTCAATCACAAGCAGAAGAAAGATTATTCTACAAAAAAAAAAAGAGTGCCTACCTCCCAAAAGCAGGCAGGCTTTAAATAAGGAATTGTCATTTTATAGCGCATTGAATTGAAAGAGGAATCTAAAATTTAAATTTCTATTTAAAAATAAAATCTAATTTGGATGTTGATACTATTGAATTCTAGATAAATCTGACAAACGGCCTGTCCGCCTCTGAACCTCTGGGGCTGATAGAGAGAGGGTGTGGGCCCCGGCCTGGCGTGGACCCGCTCGTCCTTGGCTGCGGAGACCAGCCGCTCGGCGCTCGGGCCTGAGCTCCACGCGGTCAGTGGTGGGGACGGTCTGCGCGCAAGACAGGCTCCGAGTCCCCAAGGGCCGGCAAGACTTGAACACTCAGAGGGAAAACAGCCAGGGAGGTTCGGGGGGTTTGGCTGGAACAAAGGCCAAGGATAGTCTCCGTGGGGAGCCTGGGGACCCAAACATTTTCCAGAGCGCCCAGTGATCCGAGGCTACTCGGCCCCCTCACGTTGGTGCCGAAGGGAGGAACTGGGAGGGCGGTTAAAGCCACTAGGAAGCCCGGGCAGACGGCTCGGGAGCAGGTGCACCTGGTTTTCCCGGATGGCGGCGAGGACGGCAGCGCGGGCGGAGACCCAGCTCCGCCCCTAACGCCTGTGAGGTTCCCGGGGGAAAGGTGCCAAATTAGGGCGCAACTGGCTCTCCGGTCGGAGCGCGGCCGGCTTCCCTGACGGCGGAGGAAATCGGCCCGGGGCCTCCCCTCTGGGCACGCGGCGCGAATGGGCAGGGCTTCCGTCACACCCTCTCTAGGCCCGGCCGGTGCGCCCCAGTAGTTCCCGGGCGCGACTGGGCCGCCGAACCCTTCGGTCCACACGGTCTCGGCGCGCAGGTTCGGTTGCGGGGCCGCGGGGCGGGTCCCTGCCTCTGCACCTGCCCCAGGGGGCGGAGCGCGGCAGCCACTACGCGGACCCGGCCACGGGCGCGCGGCTCCCTGCACCCCCGTCCCTGCAGCTGGCGCACCTCCACTCGCGGCGCCGCCTCCCTCTCTCCCGGCGCTGTCCGTCCGTCCGTCCCTCCGCCGGCTCTCAGCCTCCAAGCCCCGCACTTCTGCCTAGAATCCCCGCCGCTCTCATCGTCGCCGCTGAGATCCGCAGTCCCGCGCCATGGAGACGGCAGCGGGCAGCGAGCGCCGCAGCCCCCCGGGCCCCGTCGCCCCTCCACGGACCCGGGCCCACGCGTCCCTGGCCGCTGTCCCAGGCCCGCTGAGCCCCCCAGCGCGCGAGCCGCCGCAGCCCGAGGAGGGGCAGCAGCTGCGGATCAGCCAGAGCGGTCAGTTCAACGACGGCCTGGAGGACCGAGGTGAGCGCGCCGCCGGTCCCTGTCCCCGGCCCGGCTCCTGGCCCTGCCCCCAGCAGGGTCGGCGCGGCAAGGGACCCGCAACTCCCCGCTCCGGCTGCCGGGTGGGGCAGGGCGCGGAGCAGGGACCTCCCAAGGAAGGAGCGGAGAGCAGAGAACAGCGGTCCCACCTCCCGCGGGCGGTGCCGCCTCGGAACCCGAGGACCGGCTGCCTCCCGGGGAAACCCGCAGGAGCCCGCGCCCTGCTCTCGGCTAGCCTCAGCCCCTGCCCCTCCGGCGCCCCCTGGAAAAGTTTTCGGGAGGCGGTGTTTTGCTGTTGGAGCTGAGCGGCCCTGGGAACGCAGCCCCTCTCAGCTGGGAGGCACCTGTGCGCCCTCCGTCCCAGCCCCTCCGACTTCACCGGCTCCGGGATAACTTCCCTCTGTCGGGTTAGTCTGGCGGGTTCCTTAGCGGCCGCTGGGCTGCCCACCCCGGCCAAGGGAAGTCGGGAGGCCCCGACCTTCATTTATAGGGGACCTCGTTTACCATGGAGTATCCGGTGGAGAGGGCAGAGGACTGTGACACCTGGGTTTGGGCTACCTCACCTGGATGAATGCCCCGAAACCTGGTGGTTCGCAAGAGTGCACGTCCCCACCTCCTTCAGAATTGCTTCCAAGGCACTGGCCCCGGAGCTCCCAAAGGCCCTTTTCCTGGGAGCCAAACCCCATCTTCCAGAAGACAGCCGCAGCCCCTTTGAGCTGCCCGCACGAAACGGGAGAGACTCCCTGTGCCTTCCCGAGTCTCTCTCCTCCTACCTCCCCGTTCTCTCCCTCCCTCGTTTTCTTTCCGCTCGAAGCCCTGTTCTTGGCTATGTCTGTATTTTTTTCTGCTTGTGACCAAGTCCAAATCGACCCTCTCAAAAAGATCCAGTGGCCAAAGCGGGGAGGGAGCCGGCTCCCCGCCACTTCCACCCGCTTCCTCGGACGCCAGATTTTTGTTGGCTGTGGCGGATTTTTACATGTTAGTCTTAGCAGGTTTCTGTCCTATTCTTAGTGTCTCCTGCACATTTTTATTCCGGCTTAGTGTGCAGATGCACGATCTCTTCCCTGTTAGAAATTTTAAACCATGAGCCGGTGAAATAGAAAGACAGGGAAAGGGCACTCCCTGAGCACAGGCTGAGCAGGCCCGGAGCGCGGCAGGAACTGGAGCCGCTCTGCTTGCACCGAGCTGGGCACTGGTGTTGCAGTTTCTCGTGGGATTCTCAGATGACTGGCTGTTATTTTAGAGTTGATGATGGGTGACATCACAGGCACCAAGCACCCAGCAGGACCTGTCAGTTTTGTTATAGGTGGTGTTAATTACCTTTCCCTCTGCAGCTAACCTGGTAGTATTTACAAACTTGGTAGTGAAGAAAGACAACTCTGAGCTGAGTTTATTTTTGTAGCATAGCAGGTCATCTAGTTCTCTCCACCCCACAAAATGATAGGAGGGAAAAAAGTGCTAGGGTGAGTCGATACTCTACTTAGCATCATTTTGTAGTTCCGTGCTCAAGTGTAAAAAGCCCATCTGAATTTGTTCTTAAGGTTATTTTAAACTGGTCTGCTGAATTTCATTTTTCATTATGTTATAGCGTGAAAGCCTTCCCTGTTCATAAACTGTTACTTTGTGAAAGCTTTGTATACCACACACAGTCTCTCTGTTAGGACCGACCCTGTCTCCCAAAGACCTAGTGCTTCCTTGCATTGAAAGCTGAAAGTGTGACATTCTTTTGTTTAACCTATTTCTGACAGCAAAGAGTTAATGATGAGTGAGTCATCTTTATTAAATAAGCCAGAAAGTTACCTGAGCAGATTTACAATATTTTGTGTTTGTGTTATTTTTCCTTATGTGGTCCCATCTTTCCAATATTGATTTTTGCATCCCTTGGGAATGGTGTGGTTGTTGCTGCCTTCTTCCTGATGGTGAGAGGATTTGGGGGGAAAGGAGCCTTAGCAATTGCCTGCCGTGCATCTCTCCATCATGCCTGGCTTGCGTGCTTCCAGGCCCAAGTAAAGCATGTGAGGGTTGGGTACCCTGGATGTGTACCCATGCTAGGCTTTCTCTCTTGTCCTAGCTTTTGTCTGTGCTATCAGGACCCTGTTGCAGGCTGCTTCTAATTCAGATCAAAGGCTTGCTTTATCATCTAGTGCTTTGGGAATTTGGAAGTCTTTTCCCCTAGTGATGTGGGTTGGTTCCAGGAACCTAGCTAGCTGACTGTGTCAGTAACTGCAGTGCCATTTGGCTGAGTCTTATAGTTCAGGGAGCAAAAGCTCTGTGGTCTGAGATCTGTAGGGACTAAATACACAAAATATAGGCCACATTTGTCTTAGTGTTTTCACTCTCTCCCCTTTAATATCCACTCTTCTCTCCACAAGTGTTTTCCCATGGGTCTGCTCCAAGCCTTAGGGCCCAGCCTTGCTTCAGCATTCCCCACTACCTTCCCACCTAGTGCATTTTCTTCCCCTTTAGTGAACCCAAGCATGACTAATTCTTTAGAAGAAAGCTATGGGAACTAATTCATACTAGCAGGGAAGTACCGATAGCTTCAACCTCCCCACATATATTTGTATTTCTCTCCCCCCCCCTTAAATAATAATACAGCCCTTCATTAATACAACCTCATGCTTACTATTACCTGGCCCAGATTGCAAATATGGGAAGTTGGATCGAGATTAGAAATCGGAATGCGGGGAGGCCAACTACCTGAGGCCTGCCCTGGCTTCTATAGGCTGTGCTGCCTTTTTTCTACTTTGGAAGCACAGTTTCCTGAAAACAGAAATTATCATCTCCGTGGCTTTCAAGTGTACATGCAGCCAACATGGGAGCAGAAATAGAGGCACCTGTGTGCAGGCCATTTATGGGTCTTTGTAATTATACTCTATCTCTCTTTGAGGACTAGAACGTTTTCCATTCTTGGTATTGGCTATATTTTTAGAGAGGAAAACTAGCAGGAAATAACCAAGGTTAGATAGAAATGGGAAAGTTCCTCCCTTTATAGACAGTCTTCCCAGTGAATTTACTGCAGTTTTTTTTTTTAATTTAAAAAGTCTCATGGGAGAGGTACACACAGGATCAGATCAAGGGAAGAGCCACCATCCTACCGTTAAGAGGACGTGCCTCCCCTTAGCAGGGCAGTCTAGCCTATGCGGGCTGTGATCCCAAACCCCTTCATGGCCGTGCTGGACCCTGAGGGGTGAGGCATGTAGATTGGTCTACATGGTAAATCATATTGTTGGGAACTGCTGACTTTGGAAGGAAAAATGCTAGGACACAGTGCAGGATAGAAAATGCCGATCATTGCATTTCTCTTAGAACATTAAATCTACTTCTAAAAGGAACCTTGCTTTTACCCCCAGAAGATAAAACTCTTGAGATTGTTGCTGTCAAAATACCCAGCAAATTAACTGCTTATTTGAGGCATTACTTAAATATTACAGTTTCCCTTCTGAAAATCAATTTTCCAAGATGAAAGGAAGATTTTTATATCATTTGGGAAAAGGAAAATAAATTACTGGGAGTGTATGGGATGTGCTCTTTCTAGGTTGTGGCTTTAACTGGACACAGGGTGATTATAGTTGAAGATGAGAATGGGGTGTTTTCAGCAGTTGGAGAAGATGCAGACAAAGGGACAGAAAGAAGTAGACAAAAGGATTTTACTTCGAAATCCCTTGTTCCTAGGATATAATTTCATAAGAGAGGTTTTTCTGTTTTCCATCAAAAGCATTCATTTGTTAAGGAAGGTTTGGAGAGATAACTGTGAGATGATAGAGGTTGTGTTTAAACCTACCTTTTGCAATCTTATTTATCTTTTGATCTGATGTGAGTCTACAGGTTTCAATTATTTCAAAATCTCTGAGCAATAAACTGGGCTCACTGAACAGCTTCTCGCTATTTCCTCTTGTTTTGTTCAGAACTTGCTCGGGTGCTTGCATCTGAAACGTAAATGGAACTGAAACATTTTAACAGGGTCCTCCCTATAATTTTTAACAGGACACAATTTTTTTTTTTTTTTTTTTTTTTTTACAATTAGAGGCTTAGCGTGGTACCTACTTGGTCTAATAAAATGATGCTTTTTACATGATGCATACGTGTGATATGTCACATACTGTACACTCTTTTACAAACAGTGCCTATGCATTGACTATCAATTTCTTAATCTTTTGGAGCTGGGTGAGGAGGCTGCCCTGCCTGCTAGAGCTATGTGAGCGGATGTCATAAGCTGCTTTTACGTAGAATGCTTGACTGAGAATTTGGTTTTCTTGGTAACCAAGATGTGCCATGTATGATCTGTTTTCAAAGGAGAAAAAAAATATACATCAGGATCATACTGAAGGTGTTTCAGTCTCCCACCCAAGGCAGCTGATGCTTGGGCATTGCCTGGGAGCCACGACTTTCTGTTGTCAAGGACCCTCAATGTTGAAAGCCGAGGAGACAGAAATCAAACCTTTCTTACACATGGCCTGTCTGGAAAGCTACCTCCAGTTATAACAGATGTACTCCACTTTAATATTCTAAGAATTTTTCGACATATGGTTGGTACAAAGGGATAGATATTATAAAGCAGAGAGAGGGGAGAAGAAAAATGGCGTATAATTTAGGTCTGGTGGCTCTTGATCGTGGCGGTTAAAGAGAAATAGTCCTTCTCCTGTGAATTGTCATTGAGGGAGCAATGTGAGCATTTGTATCCCATGACTTACTGCTTTGGGCAAAACCCAGGGCACCATTTGGGACTGTGCAGGTGGATCAATGCAAATCAATGCCTACCTCTGAGAAACCTGAATGGCTAACTAAATGTGGGCTATTGGCGTTGTTTTCCTACTGAAAGGGAGTTGTTAGAGGGAGCAGCATCTGTGTGAGCCAGGCTAGTTAACCCAAGGGCTTGGGGATGGCTGGTTCACCAGCAGGTTAGGGCATGTGGGGTCTGCAGGGCCTCGGTAAAGAGACAGCTGCTGCTACTCTGCAGGAACACAGGCTGGGCATTGCCAGAGCCTCTGGCCTTCTCAAGAGGTGCTGGAAACCTCAACTTCCAAGAGAACTCTCCTAATTGTAGAATCACACCGTGGCCTCAGGGCTGTCAGTTTGGAGCTTGGTGAGGAGGCTGCCCTGCCTGTGAGAGCTATGTGATCAGTTGTCTAGCCAGAGATGGTGTCATAAGCTCCTTTTATGTTGAATGTTTGACTTAGAATTTGGTTTTCTTTGCAACCAAGACAAGATAGTGTAGAAGAAAGGGTAGCTCTCTGGCTGTGGGTTTCTTAATAAAGAAATGTCTAACTTTCTTTTTGCCTTCTTTCGGTCAGGCTTACTAGAAAGCAGCACCCGACTGAAACCTCACGAAGCCCAGAACTACAGGAAGAAGGCCTTGTGGGTCTCCTGGTTCTCCATTGTTGTGACATTGGCCCTGGCCGTGGCTGCCTTCAGTGAGTAGTGGGAGCCTTGCCATCAGTGATGTTCCTGAGTTGCCTGTTCTATTCTCTGACTCCCATGGGGTGTGCTTTTGCTTTTAGTTGACTGTTATTGATGAGTATTTTTGGGAGTGGTTAGATAGTCAGGATGCTTTTAAATTATTAAAATGGCCTCTCTCCTCTGAGGAGGAAAGATGTGGTGAAGAAGAAGAAATGGAGGTTTGCTCTCTTCTATCGTAGTTTTGTGGAAATCGATTCCAGCTGCCAGACAGACAGGGAACTATTCTCCTGGTGGCTGCCTGCAGCTTGGGCTGACGTGACAAGTGTGTTCCATGAGATTCATATTTTGAGCCTAATGCAATCAGATGAGTGCAAATTGTACTACATCCTCTCCTTTCTCCCCAGCTTTATCTGCGTAAAGTTTGGGATAAAATCAATCACATATTTTGATGAAAGAAAAATGAGTGTGTCCTCTTTCAAGTTTTCAGTGGCCACAGAAACAAAAACATTGATTACAACCAAGAATAATGAAAACAATTGCATACTTTCCAACTCTGGATAGTCCTGAATGGCAGGTTGGAAAGCCTCTGACATGCTTCTCAGCTGACGTTTGCAGCCTATGGAAATGGGCACATGCTACTTAATCTTACTGATTGGGCAATGGAATTCACAAGCGTAAGCTATGACATCCAGCTTCAGCTCGCCCCTGGTAGAAACCAGTGTTTTTTTTAATGCTGGGGTGTGGGGGCGGGGGGAGAAGAGGAATGTATTTTGTGATTAATTCATTGCCTTAATAGAAAGATCTATATTCTGACTGATAAGTATACAAAGTGAATCATGTGACAACCCTCATAGTAGAAGAGAAAAGGACTGTGTCCCCTGGAAGAGGGGCTCTGTGTTGTTTAAAATTCTATTTTACACAGTTAGACTTGCTGCTGGAAGTTGATGTTGGCTCCCTAGAGGGCATATTAGAATTTGACCAAATGCTCCCGGCAAAACTAGACATATATTATTTGAAGCAATTTATAATGGAAACATTGTAGGTGCCATATCTTCGCTCTCAATAAAAGCCAAATATTTAGAAGCAGCGGGTAATGCATTTCAGGGTATAAACATTTAGCTGTGAGCCAGAAATCTAATCAAGAGGAATTATAATTCCTGAAAATAGCTGCTTCTTCCTCTCCTTTTTTTTTCTCTCCTAAACATGAATAACAAGCTCAATTGAGGTCCCTAGAGGATAATTTGGTTGTGGTAGCTGTTGGCAGGCTCCATCAGACACAGTAATTTACATATGTAAGGAAAGAGGGATGGAATGAAGGGAGATGGTTTGCAAACAGAATAACAGTCATTCAGATGTGTTCCTATGCTTAATAGAGATGTTACCATTTTATTGTGTGGGTGTTTGAATGGGGACCTGAATGTGAAGAAATACTGTGTAAGTCCTTCCTTTGGGAGAATACTATGTTTGTTATACTTAATCTCATAATAGGGAAAAATTATGAGGAAATTTTGATTTTACATGTTATGCTTGGTCAGTTAGGTTATCTTGAAAATTTTGTTCTATTTTCTTTAATTAGGAAAAGACTATTGCATAATATATATGGAATTAGAATGTTGCTTTGTAAAATGGTTTTTTTTTTCTTTTTAAAATGATTTTACCTCTTTGTTGTAGCAAGTATTGTTGACAAGAATGTCCAGCCTAAGCAAAGGTCTTATAAGAGTTAATTGAGCCAATCTGAAAACAATTGCCAGAAAGCAAAATCTTAAGAGATTGAGAAAATGCCTTGAAAAATGGCAGTTTTACAGCTTATTTTATACTAGAGGTCCGGTGAACAAATTCATGCTCCAGTAGGGTCCCTCGGCTTGGCCAGCAGGATTGGGCCAAAACCAGCTCTCTGATATCCTCCAAGGGGTCCTGGATTGTGAGAGGGCACAGGCCAGGCTGAGGGACCCCGATGGTGCACAATTGGGACAGGGAGAGATGCAGGAGGTTGGCCAGCCAGGGAGGGACTGCAGGAAGGCTCCAGGGCATGTCTGGCCCAACTTGCTCAGTCCTGATCTGCTGGACCCCAGCAGCAAAGCTAACCTACCGGTCAGACTGCAGCATCTTCCCCCTGGTGGTCAGTGCACATCATAGTGGGCAGTTGAGTGGCCTTAGCATATTATGCTTTGATTGGATGAATGGCCTACCAGACACTAGACACTTAGCATATTAGGCTTTTATTATATAGAATATTAGAATCAAAGGAAGCAGGCAATGGTGGTGCGGGAAGGTAGATGAAATTCATTGGTGGTAGATTAGGGAGGTTGGGGGATGCAAAGTGGGGAAATATCTGAGATGAATAAAGAGTAACCTAAGAGGCACAGAATAGTTAATATAAAATAGAGGTGGTATGTGGGCAACAAGATAATAATGAGGAGTTCTAGCTTCTCTGCTCTGGTGTTGTGGGTGCCCCTTGAGGCATCTGGGAAAAAAAGGGATTACTCTGACATTTCAAAGATATGTTATCTTAGATGCAAAAAAGACAGTAGGCTCACTTAAGGTAAAGACTGACGACCTTTGTCAAGGAAACTACAGGCCTAGGACATTATTACTGCAGTGACTAGCTGTTATTTAGGAATTTTTATGTTCGGACCATCCTGTGTGGATACTTTTGGTCTCTGAGTTTGTAAGCCCTGCAAGCAGGCCTTCCCTAAGTATATTAGGTTTAGAACGTGCTTCCTTTTTTCATTCATCGTATTTAAGTCAAATACTCTAACTTCTTGCCTCTAAAATGTTGACATTGGCATATAATGTCATGATCTTAGTTGTTTTCTGCAGTACATTTATTATCATTGTAATTAGTTAGGTATTAATAGTAATAATAGGAGGAGAGCAAAGGGAGGCCAGACATTGTAAGCACGGTCACCTTGGCAGCTTCACTAGGCAGCTTAGAGTAAGGCAGCTTCCTTACTCCATCTATATGGCGTAGTTATATTTTGTGTGTGTGTTTCATATTTAAAACCCTTAGGGTAGTCTCTGGTTGTGTTATTAGGGTTCTTGGTTTTATCCTATAATTTCCTAAGTGTATGAATAATATCAGATATTTAAAATTCTTTCTAAAGCTTCTTTTACATGTTGACACACTTTTGTGCAATCCTTTTCATAGTTCCAAATAGAAGGAAAATCAATAGGATTAAGCAATGTAGGTTATGTTTAAATTACAATCTGTACGAAAAGTGTATGTTTCAGAAATAACAAGTGTATGCTTTAAAAAGTGGCAGAAGAAGCCCCAGTTTTATTCTTCAAGGAGGTGGCTGACAGAGAGAAAGGATGAAATGAAATGGTCAGGCTGACTCAGTTAATATTTTCAAAGAGAATTGCTACAGAATCCCGACATGCCCTTGTTTGAGGTGGCAGAGAAGTCTTTGGAGAGTGTGTCCATGCGAGCATGTGTTGGCAGAGCTGGTAATCATGCTAAAGAGATCATGTTTATCACCACGACTTCTTGACACTGCTGGGTGGTTTACCATCTCCTTGGGGGCTGGGAAAGCATGCAGTACTCAAGATGGTTAAATGAGTTAATTGAGATATATTTTTAAAAAACTTCTTTTTTAGGTGAAAGGAAAATAATTTAGAAAAAAGTTCTCAGAAATAAACTTTAAAGTTTTGTTGAAGTACTTTTATCAAATCCTAGTGTTTGAGTCACTTGCCTGCATGCATTGGTCAAAAGATGACAAATGAGCAAATTTACAGTGGAGGAAGGACTTTATTAAGATTGGAAGCATGTATTTAAATAGTTAAGCACAGTAATCTGGTGTTAGGTGATCTTGTGCTCAAAAAGATCCGGATCTAGATGGCCGGTAACTAACAGGTTAAATAGGGCAAAATCATAGGGGATTTTGGATCAGGAGACAAATTAGGAGCCTATTGGCCGAAGGTAAGGTAAGGGTAGTAAATAATTTCTTCAGGTCCTGAGGACAGCTCTGGGGTTTCAAAGATATGTTATCTTAGATGCAAAAAAGGTGAAGAGGTAGCTGAGGGGGTCTTTTCACCTTAGGGCTCAGGAGCTGGCAGAGACTCAAACCTGGGAACCATAAAACTAACTTTAGTCAGTTTTGTCTCAGAGGTTAGTGATTTTCAAGGGGAAAGGCTAAGATCTGTGAAATGTGCAGATGAAAAAAAATTTTTTTAAACGAAGGTTATAAGTCATATCAAAATTATAAGTACCCGTGGTTTTAATACCAGGCTTAGGTCTGATTTATTTTATAAACTATTGAAATATTTCTGAGACAGCTGATCATCCTTATGGCCATTCTCTCGCTAGGGATGGTGCTGGGATCAGTCAGAATTCCTGTCTTGACTCACTGGCCATTTCTCTTCAATCATAGATTCTGATTTGTAGCTGAGCATCTTCTGAAGAAATGCTGTTGTCTCTTGCATGTTTGGGAATGAGGATTATAGATATGTGTAAGCTTTGGGATGCCTCATTTTTTCAGTCAGCCAAAAAGATTTCATGTTTTAATATAGTGTCTATATTGCAAAGAAAGACTGTTTCCCTCACTTTGTGTAAGTTTACATGTAATCAGGTATGCTGTTCCTTCGAATTGGTAGCTTCTAAAAAATGTAATGATAAAACTAACTTGGGTCAGTATTACTGAGTTCTATGTGCTAAATCAGTAGTACATGTAACTATGGTTGACATTCATGTGTCATATGTAGTTTAAAACATTAGGTGAACTCTATCAGAATTTGTGGTTTGGGAGTATTTTGAAAGAAATATGTTCTTTGAAAGGATTGTGAGCTATTTTTGATATTACTTGGTAATACCATGATTTTGGACCTGTCCCAATGCCAATATGAAACTAGATGGTGATACATATTGAATATTTCAGAGAGAGCCCTAGTTCGGTTTTAAAATGGCTTCTGTTGGTAATCTGTAGGCAGCACAGAAAATGACAATGCTGGTATGAACAAACCTTCTAAAAATCTGAACTAATAATAAGGCTAAAAAGGGAACACAAATTGTTTCAAAACTCAGAATTTTGACATCACTAATGTCTTTGTTAGAATGATTTAGGAGAATGCATTCCGGCTCATTTTGAGGTTTGAATGAGTGTGTGGCAGAGGAAAGTTTTTCCTTTACCCTTCAAGGTTCTTCTGGTCTAATAATCAAACTGACATAAGACAGATTAGCAGGAAAAAAACAAATGAAAATTTAATAGCATGTATACTTCCTGTATACATGGGAGAGACACAGCAAGCCTGAGTTACCTGGAAGCCATCACTTTTAATACCATCTTCAGCTAAAGACTAAAGATGTTGGGGATGGGGGAATCGGTTATAGGAGGTTACCAGGAAAAGCACAGTAAACAAGGGTGAGACTAGCATGGCTCTGTTAGGAGATCACATCTTCCTGAGTGTCATGCTTACAATGCGCTGCTGTTTCTAGGGGGAGGGGAGGCGGGGTCTCTGCAGCTGCTCTTGTGTCTGCCTCTCTTTCCCTGCATTCTGCACATAGCATTTAATTAAAAGTGTGGCCAGGCTGGATTAGCACAGGGGTGTCCTTGTCACATAGCCAGAGCAGTGACTCCTGAGCTGGGCAGTGGGCCCCAGCTGGACTCACCTCATAAGGCCGCCTGGCAGATCCTGGCCCCTCCCTATGTGACCATGGGGTCTGCTAACGCCCTGTGGGAAATTCCCGAGGCCTTTTCTTATTGCTATATCTCTTTGTATTTGTTAGCCAGGGGAACAAGAAGGGGTTTTCAGCGCTGCTTGTGTTCCAGGCCTGTAAGGGTTGGGCCCTGTGGGAAATGCCTCTGGAAGGCAGATTTCTGGCACAGCTGCTCTTATCCAGGAGGTTATTTTCTGGTGCTCTGTCCTGAGGGCTGCAAGGTAGGGGTATTGAGATTTGAAAGTAACAGATGAAGCCAGAGAGAAGGGGAGAATCGTTTCCCTCTTTAAAATAACCTGTTTCTCACTTTTCATTGTCTTCCTTGCCTATAGGCTAGTCCTTTTGTCCAGCTTGTGACTTGTTCATCCATTTGTTAGTGAGTGCCTGTTGGTCACGACCGGGCTGCTGTGCCGGGTGTCGGAGCAGGCGTTAGGAAGTGGAACAATCCATTCGCACCCTTGAAGAGCTCAGGTCTAGTGGGAAAGCGAACTTTAGAGATGTCAGAGCAAATGATAGGGCAGGGGGTAGGTAGATAACCTGATGGATCCTCCCCGCAATTGGACACACAAAGGTACAGAGGAAAGGACATCATTGAATGGTTAGAGATAGGACATAGTACAGGGTCACCAATAGCCTCTGTTATCTCTACCCCCAAATAATGAGCTGAAAATCAGAGCTATTAGATGAATGCAGAAGCTAGAACTGCCCAGGGAGGGAGCACAGAGTGGGGAGAGGGGTTTGGTGCCAGTAGGAGGGGCCTGGGTGATGATGTCTACACAGGGAAGTACTGTGGCTGCAGAAGTGTGCTCTGACTGCGATAACAAAGCACCACAGACTGGAGGCTTAGACAACAGAAGTTAATTTCCAGGTTGGAGTCCAGATCAAGGTGTCAGCAGGATTTGTTTCATTCTGAGGCCTCTCTCCTTGGCTTGTAGGTAGCCATCTGCTCTGCGTCTTCATATGGTCTTCCTTCTGTGTGTCTGTATCCTAATCTCTTCTTATAATGACTTCTTTTAAATTACCTCTATAAAAACTCCATCTCCACATACAGTCACATTCTGAGATACTGGAGTTAGGTCTTCAACATATGCATTTTGTAGAGAACACAGTTCATAACAATGGCCTTGGCCAGTGCCATGCAGGTGCAGGAGGCTAAGATCTCAGAATGAGGTAAAATCACTAGACAGTGGTCGGCAAACTCTGTTTAGTCAACAGAGCCAAATACCAACAGTACAACGATTGAAATTTCTTTTGAGAGCCAAATTTTTTAAACTTCTTCTAACGCCAGTTCTTCAAAATAGACTCGCCCAAGCTGTGGTATTTTGTGGAAGAGTCACACTCAAGGGACCAAAGAGCCACATGTGGCTCGAGAGCCGTGGTTTGCTGACCACTGCACTAGAGGACTTGACTTTTAATGGATGGGTAGACCAGAACAAACCCACCCACCAGACCAGGGGGAAAATGGGGAAGCTTGTCTGCCTCATCATAGTTGTATGGAGTGTGGGTAGAGGAACCTTCCACTAGAATTCACAACCATGAGACTGACTTTATATAAATTTGTGTTTGAAATTTTCATAGGTTGATTTCCTTGGAAGTAGACCTGAGACTCTGAAATTTATTGCAAGAGGTTTATTGGGGGAAACTCTTGGGAATAATCCATGAAAGGAAGCAAGGGAAGCAGGACTGAGCACAGAGAAAATTGAACTTCAGTGTTGTTGATGAGGAGGCTTGTCCTGTAGGGAGTTGGAGACTGGAATAGAATGTGTCCAATTGAATGATGCAAGGGAACTAACGTAATCATTCGTGTGGTCTACCCCAGAGAGAGGAAGCTTCCCTTAGTAGAGAACATTTCTAGGAGAGGATGAACTGAGCCATAGCACTCCTGGCAGCTGGGGGAATAAATGCCCAGGTCCAGGTGGAGGATCTAGGAGACACCACGGCAGCAACTTTACAAGTTTACACTAGCCATGTCACCTAGGAATCCTCAAGCCGAGATGTTAACTTGAATGTGGTTTGAGGTTGGAAATACTCCTGGAGCAATTATAAGAAACACATGAACAACCTCAGCTGTGACTCAGCAGCTGTACCATAGGTGAAGCTCCCCCAGAGATTAGCTCACGATCCAACATGAGAGAGGTCTTAAGAAGAGGGTCCACCATAGCTGAGAGGCATCCAGTTAGAACTCAAATTCAATGTGAGAGAATCATCTAACAAGATTTGTAAAATAAGTATGTTTAATATGAGTAGTCAGAAAGAAATCAGACATATGAAAGGAAAAGAGCAACTATAAAATAACCAGATAAATATATTTTTGCTATTTCCATTGGAACTCTAAATATAGATGCAGTATTTTAAAAATAAAGAACTACAACAACCCCTATACCCCCTTCCCTCAATCTCTCTCTTTCAACAACTTTAGCTCTTTTACTTGATCCTTGTATTTACTTGTATCTGTAGAGACAATGGGCTTTCTAATGCTATTGATTGTTTTGTTTTTTTTTTAAAGTTTAGGTATTATTTCTTGACTTTCCATCATGAAAGGAGATAATTTGCTCTTTGAGTCTCCTGGTCCCACAAACATGCTGACTTTCTGAATTTCCATCCTTGCCTAATAGTTATGCTTGGCATTATTATGACTATATAAATCTTGCTCATTGAGCCATATGGTGAAGAATGATTCCTTCTTTCCTGTACCATTTTTTATTTTCTCTGGTTTTAATACCTGTTTTATTTCTTCCTGTTAACTTTTCTCAGACTCTATTTCTTACAAAACTAAAATCCAGCATTTCTATTTCAACCTCCACTTCTCTGTTGCATTTCAGATGCATGATAGATAATTCCATTAGTTTCTTCTTGAAGAAATCTCTCTTGGAGACACTTGACCTCTAATTTTTTCTGGCTGCCCTTTCTACATCCTGGAATTGCTCCTCCCCACCTTTCTGGGCATTCCTTTCATCTCCCTCTGAGCCCCCTGTTTCTGGATTTCTGGATAACAGGGTTTTCTCTTCTCTGGTTTATGGCCTTTGGTGGTAGTGGTGGGATGAGGGGTAAGGGGGACACACATCTTTTTCTAGCTCCCTAGGAAAGCCCACCCTGTAGATGAAGCTTTCCAGTCTGAAATGTCCTTAATATGGTCTTGACAATTGATTGATGATAGATAGAAAATTCTCAGTAGGAAATAATGTTCCTTAAGAGTTTTGAAGGTTTTGCTCCATTCTACTATTATTTCTAGTGTAACTATTAGAGCCCTAAAGTATTCTAACTCCCAATTCTTTGTATGAGACTTCCTGTGTTGGGGACTTTTCCATCTATATTTGTATGTCCCTACTTTCTATACTTCTCTTCCCCCCCCCTCTACTTCCTAGGGAATTTTCTTTATATATACAGGGGTGGGCAAAAGTAGGTTTACAGTTCATGTGGCAAAAGTCATACTAGTTATGAGATGATTGTAGTAGCTTTATTAACTTGAAAGAGTGGCACAATGGCACAGTGCACATAGGAGCAATCTCTTAAGTGCTCAAATTGCCAGCCTTCATTATTTACACATTCATGTAATCTTTGAAAATCAGTAAACAAATCTGAATTTTAGTGATCTGCTTGGGTAGCTCCATTGCCTCCTAAGGTGGTTGAGTTCAAATCTACTTTTGCCCACCCATATATTTACTTATATCTCAATTTCCTTTATCTTGCTACCTTTCTGTTGAGCTTTTCATTTATATATCAAGTTTCTTTTTAATTGCCTAAATGTTCCTTTGAAAAATCATCCAACTCTTGTTTTATTGATCATTTAAAATACCCTTTTCTTTCCTCTGGCCCTGATGTGGCTCAGTTGGTTGGAGTATCATCCTGTACAGAAGGTGGCAGCTTCAATTCCCTGTCAGGGCACACACCCAAGTTGTGGGTTCAGTCTCTAGTTGAGTGCAGGCAAGAGGCAACTGATCAATGTTTCGTTCTCACATCAATGTCTCTCTCTCCCTTGCTCTCTCATTCCCCTTCTCTCCTTCCCTGCCTCCTGCCTTCCCTCCCTCTCTCTCTCTGAGATCAATCAATTTTTAAATTATTTATTTATTTACTTTTTACAGACAGAGAAGAAAGGAGAGGGAGAGGGAGTGAGGGACAGAGGAAGAGAGAAACATCAATTTGTTGTTTTAGTTGTTTATGCATCCCTTGGTTGCTGCTTGTATGTGCCTGACCTGGGATTGAACCTGCAACCTTGGTGTATTGGAATGATACTCTACAACTAAGTCACTTGGCCAGGCTTAAAACGATAAATTCTTATATTTCTGAGGAAATACTAGCAACAGTTTTTGTTTCTTGTGTTGTTTTCCTCCACGTGCCTTTCCCTTGTCTGTGGGCCTTGAACTCATTGTTGATGTTAGGGAGGAATCCAGTGAGTGGTGATTTTTGATAGGCTTCTCATATTAGGAGTGGGTATAAAAAGTTGACTGGAGCTCTTAGCATGTGGGTGGCCTTTGCTTTAGGTTAGACCATTTTGTTGGGTAGATTCCAGTTTCATACTCTAGATCCTTCATCTTGAGCTGCCCAGGTTGCCTAGGGAAGGACCTCCTGATCTTCTGCCCAGAGGATGAACACTTGGCTGCTTAAACTTTGGGAACTCAATTGGGGCGAGGACTGGAATCTCAGCATTCTGTTTGAAACTCTTACCTTAGTTTGCCATTTTGTTTGGTTTTCCCAGCTTCAGCTGAGTCTGTAGCTCCTCAAATAAGACACTGTGGCACCTCCTCCAGAGAGTGAGTCTCTAATCATCTGATAGGAGAGGATGCCTTTTCGCTCTTACACGGCTGATTCCTAGAGTCTGTTATTCAATTGCCACTTGCCCATATGTTGTCTAGCTTCTAAAAATAGTTTTTGTGGCCTCTTCCATTTCCTTTTTCTGATGGGTTTAAAAAAATGTTCCCTCTATTTTAAGCTTAGTGATTTTTTTAGAGGAAGCAAAAGTAAATGTGAGGAACTATTCTGCCATATTTTCCTGAAACTATCAAGCAGAACAATGTTATACAAAGTATTGCTTCTCTTTTCATAGGGTGTATCTGAGAGACATGGAGAATTGGAAAAGCTCCAGGGGAAGTCAGTAAGAATTCCAAAAGCAGATAAGAGAAAAAGTGGAGGAGAGTCAGTGGTTTTAGGTGTCTGGGACTGTTTTAGAATTGAGGGGAAAAAGAATTAGGGAACTTACCTTATTCAGTAGAGAGCAGAAGTGAAAAAAAAAATGGCACACACATACAACACACACACACACACACACACACACACACACACACACACGAATAGTAAGTGAAAAATAAAACAACCAAATCCAAGCATGTTACTACTGATGTTTCTTGACTTACAAGTGGGAGTTACATCACAAAAAATGCATCGTAATTTGAAAATATTGTAAGTGGAAGATGCATTTAATATACCTAACCTACTGAACATCATAGCTTAGCCTAGCCTACCTTAAATGTGCACAGAACACTTACATTATCCCATAGTTGGGTAGTTATCCTGAGTTTCATCTCAAAGTAATTGCCTTCTTTTTCTTCTCATTAGAAGCAGGAGACATAGATGGGCATTTTGTGGACATGATGGGATGGGAAAACACAAAACATCCAAAATATGCTGGCAGTATTATAGAGTATCAGTTGTTTATCTTTGTGATTGCACTACTAATGGTAGCTGCAACTACCTGTCACACTGCCCAGCATCATGAGAGAGTCACATTGCATATCACTAGTGCAGGAAAAGATCAAAATTCAAAATACAAATGGTTTAAATTCACTAGGTAAAAAATCAGAGAGATTGGATTTTAAAAATATAGCTGTATGCTGTTAGTTGGAGATAGATTTAAAATTATAAGGTTACAGAATGGCTTAAATATAGAGATAGAAAGAGATAATATTTGGCAATATGAACAAAAGATAGTATAGTTATCTTAATCAGAGAAAAGAGAATTAGAGACAAAAAGCATTATTAGGTATAAAGGGTGGTTAATATATAAACAAAATGTTCAATTCACCCAGAAGACAAAACAGTTTGTGAATGTGTATGCACCAACCAAAGTTCCAAAGCATACAACCAAACCTGATGAGATTATAGGTATAATTATAGGTACAAATCATAATCATAATAGTAGATTTCAGTGCACTTATTTTACTAGTTGATAAGTGAGAAAAGAAAAGATTAGTGAAGACATTGAAGATTTGACTTATGGAATTTGTGTTTTGCAAATATGTTTGACTGCTATTCATAATAAAACATGTGGCCTAATATAGCTGAGCTTATGTGTGGAAATATATATATGTTTATATATATAGCTAAGCCACTTTTAATTATATGATGCAACATGATTTTTTTTTGTCCTAAGAAATTTAAAAACTGTTGCCATTGGACTGTATCATTCTGTTCATTGTGAGTAACATGATGTTAAGAGTTTTAAAAATAAGAAAAAAAAAGTGCAGTAGGATAATTTTTATTCTCTTTAATTTTAAAAAGTTCTGGTCCACAATCTATCAAATTGATGTTATGCCCCACTAGCTATTTGTAACTTTCAATTTAAAAACACCACCCAGTAGACCAATATAGAACCATACAGCCAACAAGTACGTTTTAGCATCATGGAACAATTACAAAAGGTAACCACTTCTGTGGTCACAAAGCCAAACTTGTCAAATTGCCAAGAATCTGTATTTTATAGACAATACTCTCTGTTCACAATGCATTTGAAAATGATTTGAAGTCAGATACAGCTAACATACCCTTACATGTCACAATGTATGTTTGGAAATCAAACAATACATTTGAGTATCTCAAAGGGGATAGTTACTAGTATATTAAATATTAAAACATATTTACAACTGAAAAGAAAATGATAAACTGAAAATTAATGAGCAAAACTGTCTAAAACAAGAGGCTAAGAAACAGAAATACAGTAAACCCAAGATAGGTGGAAGAAAGAAAACAATATATTTAAGAATACAAAGTACTGAAAGAGAAAAAGACACAGTAGAATTCAATAAAACTAAAAGCTATTACAACTAATCAAATAGGCTTACCTCTGCTAAGACTGATAAAAAAGGAATGAATTAGAAGTAATTAGAAATTAAATGAGGGTCATAATTAGTAATAAATAAAATTTTAGGAAATAAGACTATTATTAACAGTTTAATGTATATACATGTAAAAGCTTAGGTTGAAATCATAATTACCTAGAATAATAATCTGCCATGATTAAGGATAAAAATGACCCAGTGTGCCTGATTGAAATTTAAAAAGTTAATCTGGACCTGTGGTTCTGACCGAGGTTTGATTTTCAGCCCCCCTCCACCTCTTTTATTTTATTTATAGGGGATATCTGACAGCCCTGTGACACATTTTTGATTGTCACAACTAGGGATATGGGTGCTTACTAGTATCTGCTTGGCAGAGGCCAGGGATGCTGCTAAACATCCTATAATGCATAGAACAGTCCCACACAACAAAGAATGGTGCTGAGGTTGAGGACTCTGATTTCAGCCAGCATGGTTTTATAGATGCTTTTGTGCATACTCAAGGATTCAATAACCTCAATCATATGTTTTGTGTCTTACAAACAAAGGAGAGCTGCTCTTTGTGACTAGCACTACTTTGATGCAGATACCAATGACAATAGAGAAGAATTTTTTAGAACAGTATCACTAATGAATACAGATGCAAAAATCTTAAGATATTAAAAATATATATAAGCAAAACAATAAATAACCATATTGTGTGTATTTTAGGAAGGCAAGGAAGGTACAATTACAATATTTATTATGTAATTCATCATGCTCATAGATTAAGAGGAAAAAACCATAGCATCTCAATAGATATACAAAAGCATTTGAGAAAATTCAAGGCAAGATAAAAACTTTTAGCAAACTAAGAAGGGAATTGTTTTAACCTGGCAAAGGGTATTTAATCTAAATTCAATAATTATATGTGGTAAATATTAGAAACAGTCCCTTATAATCTGAAATGAAGATGAGAATGCCTGCTGTCATTACTTGTCCTCAAAGGTATTCTGATATCCTTGTCAGTACAGTAAGGCAAGAAAAAGAAATAAAATTATAGGGTATCCCCAGTAAATGTGTACATACTTTAACAGCTGATAACTCATTTTTAATTTTCGCTCCTTTTCAGGTTTAACTGACACTGATTTTGTAATTATTCAAAGTGTGTATACATTTTTTTGGATGCCCTGTATATGGATCAGACAGGGAAAAGTAACCATTACTTCTTGTAAATATTATAGTCTACTCTACGTAGAAATGGCAAAGGATTCTGCAGACCCTATTAGAAGTAAGAAATTGTAGCAAGTTGTTGTAGAAATTTAAAAAATCAGTTGTGGTTTTATACAAAGGCAATATAGAAGTATACATTTTAATTTTCATAACAATACTATTTCTTTTTTTAAAATTTTTTTATTGTTTAAAGTATTACATACGTCTCTTTTTTCCCCCATTGACCTTACTCTGGCCACCTCCCGCCCCATACCCTCACTCCCACACTGTCTGTGTCCATTGGTTATGCTTATATGCATGCATACAAGTCCTTTAGTTGATTTCTTACCATCCCCACTCACCCTCCCCTGCCTTCCCTCAGAGACTTGACTGTTTGATCAGTGTTTCTCTGTCTCTGGATCTGTTTTTGTTCATTAGTTTATGTTGTTCATTATACGTATTCCACAAATGAGTTCAATCATATGATATTTATCTTTTTGTGCCTGGCTTATTTTGCTTAGCATAATGCTCTCTAGTACTATCCATGCTGTTGCAAATGGTAAGAATTCTTTCCTTTTTACTGCAGCATAGAATTTCATTGTGTAGACGTACCACAATTTTTTATCCACTCATCTGCTGATGGGCATTTAGGCTGTTTCCAAATTTTAGGTATAGTAAATTGTGCTGCTATGAACATAGGGGTGTGTATATCCTTTCTGATTTGTGTTTCTAGTTTCTTGGGATATATTCCTACAAGTGGGATCACTGAGTCAAATGAGAGTTCCATTTTTAGTTTTTTAAGGAAACTCATACTGTTCTTCACAGTAGCTGTAGCATTCTGCATTCCCACCAGCAGTGCATGAGGGTTCCTTTTTCTCTACATCCTCACCAGCACTTGTCATTGTTGATTTGTTGATGATAGCCATTCTGACAAGTGTGAGATGGTACCACATTGTTGTTTTAATTTGCATCTCTTGGATGTTAATGACTTTGAACATGTTTTCATATGTCTCTTGGCTTTCCTTAGGTCTTCTTTCGAAAAGTGTCTATTTAGGTCAGTTGCCCATTTAAAAAAAATTTTTTTAACAATTTTTTAAAAATTGTGTTACATGTATACATATCTCCTCATTGCCCCCCCTCCCTCACAGGCATACCCCAATCCCCCAGTGTCTATGTTCAATGGTTATGCTTATATGCATAGATACAAGTCCTTTGATTGATCTCTTATCTACCCCACCTCTCCTTAAACTTCCTGTTATAATATCAGAGTCTGTTTGATGCTTTACTGCCTCTGTATCTATCCTTTTGTTCATCACTTTATAATGTTATTATCCACAAATAAGGGAGAGCATGTGGTGCTTCTCCTTCATTGACTGGCTTATTTCACTAAGCATAAGGCTCTCCAGTTCCATCCAGGTTTCTGCAAATAGTAAGAGTTCCTTCTTTTTAATGGCAGCATAGAATTCCATTGTGTAGACGTACCACAGTTTTCTGATGCACTCATCTGCTGATGGGCACCTAGGCTGTTTCCAAATTGTAGCTATTGTAAATTGTGCTGCTATGAACATAGGGGTGCATAAATCCTTTCTGATTGGTGTTTGTAATTTCTTAGGATAAATTCCTAAGAGTGGGATTGCTGGGTCAACTGGGAGATCCATTTTTAGTTTTATTAAGAAAATTCCATACTGTTCTCCATAGTGGCTGCACCAGTCTGCATTACCACCAATAGTACACAAGGGTTCCTTTTTCTCTGCATCCTTACCAACACTTATCATTTGTTGATTTGTTGATGATTGCCATTCTGACAGGTATAAGATGGTATCACATTGTTGTTTTGATTTGCATCTCTCCGATAATTAGTGACTTTGAATATGTTTTCATGTGTCTCTTGGCCTTCCTTCTGTCGACTTTTGAAAAGGTTCTATTTAGGTCCGTTGTACATTTTTTTATTGGATTGTTTATCTTCCTTTTATTAAGTTGTATAAGTTGACTGTAGATGTTGGAGATTAAACCTTTATCAGTGATGTCACTTGCAAATATGTTCTCTCATACAGTGGTCTTTCTTCTTGTTTTGTTGATGGTTTCTTTTGCTGTACAAAAGCTTTTTATTTTAATGTAGTCCCATTTGTTTATTTTTTCTTTAGCTTCCATTGCCTTTGGAGCAGTGTCAGTGAAGAAGTTCTTTCGGCATATGTCTGAGATTGTGGTTTTCCTTCTAATGTTTAAGTCCTGTATCCATTTTGAGTTTATTTTTGTATTTGGTATAAGTTGGTGGTCCAGTTTCATTTCTTTGCATGTATCTGTCCAATTTTCCCAACACCATTTGTTGAAGAGGCTATCTTGACTCCATTGTACGTTCATGCCTCCTTTGTCAAATATTAATTGTACATAGTGGTTTGGGTGGATATCTGGATTCTCTATTCTATTCCATTGGTCTATATGTCAGTTCTTGTGCCAGTACCAGGCTGTTTTGAGAATAGTTGTTTTGTAATATAGCTTGAAATCTGGTATTGAGTTCCCACCTACTTTATTCTTCTTTCTCAGAATTGCTGTGGCTATTAGTGGTCTTTTTTTTTTGTTCCAGATGAATCTATGAAAAATTCTTTCTAGGTCTGTGAAATATGTTGTTGGTATTTTAATGGGTAGTGCATTGAATTTATAGATTGCTTTGAGTAGAATGGACATTTTAATGATGTTGATTCTCGCAATCCATGAGCATGGTATGCTCTTCCATCTGTTAACATTTTCCTCTATCTCTTTTTTCAGTGTCCTGTAGTTTTCTACATATAGGTCTTTTACCTCTTTAGTTAGGTTTATTCCTAGGTATCTTAATTTTTTTGGTGCGATGGTAAATGGGATTGCTTTTTGAGTCTCTCTGTAATTTCACTATTAGTGTACAGAAATGCCACTGATTTCTTGGCATTAACTTTGTATCCTGCTACATTGCCGAATTCATTTATTAAGTCAATTAGTTTTGGAATGGAGTCCTTTGGGATTTTTATGTACAGTATCATGTCATCTGCAAATAGGGACAGCTTTACTTCTTCTTTTCCAATTTGGATGCCTTTTATTTCTTCTTGTCTAATTGCAATGGCTAATACTTCCAGTACTATGTCAAACAGGAGAGGTGAGAGTGGGCATCCCTGTCTTGTTCCTGTTCTTAGGGGAAATGGTTTTAGATTTTGCCCATTGATGTTAGCTGTGGGTTTATCATATATGGCTTTTATGATGTTGAGATATGATCCTTCTATTCCCACTTTGCTGAGAGATTTTATCAAGAAAGAGTGTTGGATTTTGTCAAATGCTTTTTCTGCATCAATTGTTATGACTATGTGATTTTTTTCTCTCAATTTGTTTATTTGATGTATCTTGTTTATTGATTTGCAGATATTGTACCATCCCTGCATTCCGGGGATGAATCTTACTTGGTCATGGTGTATGATCTTTCTGATGTACTGCTGGATCCGATTTGCTAGAATTTTGTTGTGGATTTTGGCATCTATGTTCATGAGAGGTATTGGCCTATAATTTTCTTTCATTGTGTTGTCTTTATCTTGTTTTGGTATTAAGGTGATGCTGGCTTCATAGAAGGTGTTTGGAAGTATTCCTTCTTCTTGAATGTTTTTGAATAGTCTGAGGAGGATAGTTTTTAATTCTTTCTTGAATGTTTGGTAAAACTCTCCTGTGTAGCCATCTGGTCCCAGGCTTTTATTTGCTGGAAGCTTTTTGATGACTGCTTCAATTTCTTCCATAGTTCTTGGACTATTGATACGTTTAGATTCTTCCTGTTTGAGTTTTGGAAGGTTATATTTTTCTAGGAATATGTCCATTTCTTGCAGGTTGTCCAACTTGTTGGAATAGAGTTGTTCATAGTATTTTTTAACAATCCTTTTTATTTCTGCGGGGTCTGTTGCTATTTTTCCTCTTTCATTTCTGATTTTATTTGGGTCGTCTCCCTTTGCTTCTTGGTGAGCCTTGCTAGAGGTCCATTAATCTTGTTTATCCTTTTAAAGAACCAGCTCTTGGTTTTGTTGATCTTTGGAATTGTTTCTCTGGGCTCAAAGTTGTTTATCTCCGCTCTGATCTTTACTATTACCTTCCTTCTGTTTACACTGGGCTTTTCTTGTTGCTCTCTTTCTAGCTCTTTGAGTTGTAGGGTTAGGTAATTTATTACCATTGTTTCCTGTTTTTTGCAGTTGGCTTGTAGGGCCATGAACTTCCCTCGCAAGACTGCTTTCACTGTGTCCCATAAATTTTGTATTGTTGTGTTGTCATTGTCATTTGTTGTCATGATGTTTTTTATTTCTTCCTTGATCTCTCTGGTTACCCAGTCGTTGTTGAATGGCATGCTGTTTAGTCTCCATGTTTTTTATTTCTTTCTATTGTTTTTATTGTAGTTGATTTCCAGTTTTATGGCACTGTGGTCTGAGAAAATGCTTGATATGATTTCTATCTTCTTGAATTTGAAGAGACTATTGTTATGACCCAACATATGATCTATCTTTGAAAATGACCCATGTGCACTAGAGAAGAATGTATGTTTTGTGGCTTTGGTGTGAAATGTTCTGAAGATGTCAATTAAATCCATCTGGTCTAGTGAGTCATTCAGGATTGATATTTCTTTGCTGATATTTTATTTAGAGGATTTGTCCAATAGTGACAGTGGGGTATTAAAGTCTCTTACAATGATTGTATTGCTGTCAATCTCTCCCTATATATCCTCCAGGAGTTTTTTTTATGTATTTAGGTGCTCCTATATTGGGTGCATATATGTTTACCACAGTTATTTTTTCTTGTTGGATTGTTCCCTTTAGTATTATGAAGTGGCTTTCTTTATCTCTTGTTATGTCCTTCACTTTGAGATCTAATTAGTCAGATATAAGTATTGTAACCCCAGCTTTTTTTTTCATTTCCATTTGCCTGAAATACTATCTTCCATCCCTTCATCTTTAATCTGTGTGCATCTCTTTTCCTGAGGTGGGTTTCTTGCAGACAGCAGATATATGGATCACGTTTTCTTATCCAATCAGTTACTCTATGTCTTTTGATTGGAGCATTTAATCCATTTACATTTAAAGTTATTATTGATAAGTACTTACCTGTTGCCATTTTTATTCCTTACCCCTGAGGTCCTTCTTCACTTCCTCTTTCTTTTTATTACAGCAGACCCTTCAACATTTCTTGCATTGCTGGTTTGGTGGTAATATATTCCCTTAGTCCCTTTTTTCTGTAAAGCTTCTGATTTCACCTTCAATTTTGATTGAGAGTCTTGCAGGGTACAGTATTCTTGGATTCAGACTCTTCCTTTGCATTACTTTGTATATTTCATTCCATTCCTTCTGGCCTGATGAGTTTCTGTTGAGAAATCAGTAGCTAGTCTGATGTGGTTCCGTAGGTAACTTTCTATTTCTCTCTGGCTGCTTTTTAGATTCTTACTTTGTTGTCGGTGTTTGCCAATTTAATTATAATATGCCTTGGTGTAGGTTTGTTGGGGTTCATTTTGCTTGGGATTCTATGAGCTTCTTGGATTTGTGTAGGTTTTTCTTTCCTATATTGGGGAAATTTTCTGTCATTATTTCTTCAAACAGGTTCTGTAATCCTTGTTCAGTTTCCACTCTTTCTGGAATCCCAATTATGCTGATGTTGTTTTGTTTCATGTTAACCCAAAGTTCCCTTAGGCTCTCCTCTTGCTTTTTAACTTTTTTTTTCTAGAAGCTGCTGTACCTGGGTATTTTTTCCTACCATCTCTTCTAGCTCACTGATGCGGTCCTCTCCTTCTTCTAGTCTACTTTTGATGCTTTCTATTGAGTTCTTTATAGCAGTGATGTCATTTTCATTTCTTCTTGATTATTCTGCACCTCCTCTAGGTTCTTCTGCATTTGTTCTTCCTGCTGCTTCATCTCCTCTTGGGTTTTCTTCATTTCCTCTTGGCTCTTACTCACATTGTTGATTTTGTCTTTCATTCTTTTCATCCACCTTATGATCATTTCTCTGAACTCTTTCTCTGGCAGGCATATTTCTGCTTCTATTTTGTTTACTTCCTTTTCTGGTGAAAACCTCCCTTTCTCTCTTATGTGGGCTGTTTCTTTTTCTGCCCATTGTCTGTCTTCTCCGCTTGTCTGGTTATGCAGTTCTCTCTCCTACATTGAATGAAAGGTACAAACTACAACACAACCAGGTAAAGCACACAAGACACTGAATACAAATGTATTTAGAATGTTAATAATCACAAATAAGGTGACCACCAATGAGAGACAAATTAGGGGTAAATAGAGAAAGAAGAAGAGGTAGTTCCCTGTGTTCCACTGCTGGATCTGTTTTGAGGAAAAAAGAAAAGAAAGAAATGCCAAAATCAAATTGGGAGAGGGAGAAAAAAAATAAATGAACAACAACAAAAAAAAATAAAAAAAAGAAAACAAAAAGCTGAAGAAGGAGAAGAAAAGAGGAAGAGAAAAAAGTC
>PVJN01004564.1:77487-89372 GCA_004026805.1 Lasiurus borealis
AAAAAAAAAAAAACAAAAAAAAAAAAAAACCAAACAAATCAAGTCAAAGCAAACAAAAAGCAAAATAAAACAAGTAGAATAAGCTAAAACAATCTCACCAAAAAAGTACAAAAAAATCTATGGAATCACCGTTAAGGCAAAGAGCAACAAAAGGTCATAGAGAAAAACAACTTTTTGGATAGTGAAGTCAAGAAGAGAGAGGTTTGTATGGGCTTGGAGTAGGGGATTTGAAATTAGATATATAAGTGGGGTGAAATTTTAACCAGGTAAAGAGAAAGAATAGGGAGAATCTAAAGTTGGAAAAGGGAAAGAGAAAACAAGACAATAAAATGGGGAAAGGGGAAGAAAGTGTTGGCATAAAGGTAGAGTTGAGATAGAGAAAAATTATGCTAAAGGAAAGATGAAAATAGAATGTAGAACTCCAATCCCAAAGAAAAACAAAGGGAAAACAAAATGACACTTGTTTTTTTCCAAAATGGTAAAATAATATTAGTGCTAATAATAGTTGAAAACAAAAATGTAATAATTAAAAAGGTGAAATCAATTGAGGAGGAAAGAAAAAATTGTTTTTTAATTAAAATATGCAAAAATGAAAAAATATAAAATAAAATAAAAAATTAAACAAAAGAAAAAGAAAAAAAGAAAAAAAAATAGAATGCTCATTCACTTCTGCTATTGTTCTGCTTGGTACTTTTGTTTCCCAGGTGGGAGGGTATTGCAGTTCCCTGTGTTCCCCTCTTGGTGTTTTAATCTCTTTATTCTTTTGTGGTTATGCGAGAGTCAATTTGTGTGTCATCCACTGGGTGGCAGTGTTTTGGAATTGACCTCTAAGACTAAGCACAGGGTCTCTCTAGGCTGTGCTCAGATCCTGGTACTCTGTGGTTCTCAAAACTGGTTTGTGGGGATTTTGCAGCCAGGACACTGAAATAACTCCCAGGCTGTCCCTCTGTCTCAGATCAAAACGAGTCATTTTTCAGAGCTCTCCTCTGTCAATAGCTCTGAGAGTTTGCCTCCACACTTAGGGATCATGCACTGCCCCACCTCCATGGGCCCTCTCCAGAGGCAGCTTTCCCGAAGCCCCGTTCCCACAGTGCGCACGTCTCTGTTGTGCAGGGTGGGAGACCTTACCTTATCCCAGGTGAAATCTGACCTTTCCATGTACCCTGTGGATCTCTGATTCTGCCGCGTGTCTGCGCAGATTGGAGAGCGGAGTTCTGGGTCCCAGGGTCCCCAGCTGCTTGGTGGGTACCCCATCCGCAGGTTTCAGACCACCGCAGACATCCACCTCCCTCTGCAAGATGGTGTGGTCTCCGCATTCGTGCAGGTGGCTCCGGCAGACAAAATCCCCGTGGCAGTGGTGCTGCCTGGCCGGGAGAGCCCCGTCCACCAGTCTCCCACCTTCTCCTGGAGGATAACTGACTCTTAGCTTGCCAACAAACACTCCCAGTGCAACTCTCAGCCGCTCTCTCTCCTTCTGCCCAGCGACAAAGCTTCAGACATGTCTGTCTACTCCGCCGCCATTTTTCTCCCTCCCAGTTGCCCATTTTTTCATTATGTTGTTTATCTTCCTTTTGTTATGTTGTATGAGTTCCCTATAAATGTTGGAGATTAAACCCTTATCATTGATAACATTGGCAAATATGTTCTTCCATGCAGTGGGCTTTCTTATTGTTTTATTGATGTGGTTTTTTGTTTGTTTGTTTGTTTTTTTTGCTGTGCAAAAGCTTTTTTATTTTGATTTAGTCCCATTTGTTTATTTTCTCTTTTGTTTCCGTTGCCCTAGGAACTGTATCAGTATATGTTTGCATATGTCTGAGATTTTGCTGCCTGTGAATTCCTCTAATACAGTGGTACCTCGATATATGAGTTTAATTTGTTCTGTAACCTTGAGGCGCGGTAAACTGGTGGGTTGTGTGCAGCCGGCCGATCTGCGAGATTACTCCCATCTCAAATGTTGCTCTTATTTCAAAGCAAAAATCGCTCACTTGACAGCTCATATCTCAAAAATCTCGTATGTTAGGGCATTCGTATCTCGAGGTAACAATGTATTTTTATGGTTTCCCATCTTATGTTTAAGTCCTTTATCTATTTTGAGTTTATTTTTGTGTATAGTGTAAGTTAGTGGTCTAGTTTCATTTTTTTTTTTTTTGCATGGATCTGTCCCAATTTTCCCAACACTATTTATTGAAGAGACTGTCTTGACTACATTGTATGTTCTTGCCTCCTTTGTCAAATATTAATTGAGCATAGTGGTTTGGGTCGATTTCTGAGATCTCTATTCCATTCCGTTGGTCTACATGTCTTTTCTTGTGCCAGTATCAGGCAGTTTTGAGAACAGTGGCTTTGTAATACAGCTTGATATCTAGTATTGAGATCTCTCAAACTTTATTCTTCTTTCACAGGATTGCCTCAGCTATTCGGGGTCTTTTTTTATTCCAGATGAATTTTTGGAGAGTTCGTTGTAGGTCTGTGAAATATGCCATTGGTATTTTAATGGGTAGTGCATTGAATCTATTGATTGCTTTGGGTAGTATAGACATTTAATGATGTTGATTATACCAGTCTGTGAACACGGTATGTTCTTCCATCTATTTACGTCTTCCTCTATCTCTTTTTTCAGTGTCCTATAGTTTTCTGAGTACATGTCTTTTACCTCCCTAGTTAAGTTTATTCCTAGGTATTTTATTTTATATTTTTATGTGATGGTAAATGGGATTTTTTAAATCTCCCTTGCTCTAAGTTCACTATTGGTATATAAAATATCATAGATTTCTTGGCATTAATTTTGTATTCTACTACATTGTCAAATTCATTTAAGTCTTATAATTTTTCACATAAACAAATTGAGAGGTAAAAGTCACATAGTCATATCAATTGATGCAGAAAAAGCATTTGACAAAATCCAACACCCTTTCTTGATAAAAACCCCCAGCAAAATGGGAATAGCGGGATCATACCTCAGCATAATAATAGACTTATACGTATAACAAACCTACAGCCAACAGCATATTCAATGGGGAAAAACTAAAACCATTTCACCTAAGAACAAGAATGAGACAGGGATGCCCACTTTCACCATTTCTGTTCAACATAGCACTGGAAGTCTAACCATAACAATTAGATAAGAAGAAGAAATAAAAGGTATCCAAATTGGAAAAGAAGACATAAAACTGTCATTATTTTTCAGATGATGTGATAATGTACATAGAAAACCTTGAGGACTCAATTTAAAAAAATACCATTTCTTATAGTAACAAACTAAAAGAAATAAATCAGAACAGTTCCTTAATGATGAAAGTTAAAAAATAAATTGAATAAAGAGAGAAATCCTGTGTTCATGATTGGGAAGGCAATATAAAAAGATGTCAGTTCTCCTTAGTTAACCTGAATACAGTAGTTTACTTTTTGTTTTTGTTTTCAACAAAATTGGTAAGGCTCTAAAATTTATGTAGAGAGGAATAGAGGGTTCAGAATGGGCAAGATTATTTGAAGAACAGGGTGCACTCACTTGTCAAAACTAGAGCAATTGAAATTGTGATATTTGGGGGAACAAATAGACCAAGGAGGTCGAATAGGGAGTTCAGAAATAGCACCATGCTTATATGGAAAATCGAAATGTGAGAGAGGAAACATCACCAATTGGGGAGAAAATAGTGATACTGGGTAAAGTGGCTGTCTGTGAGCAAAACATGAAAATAAAGCTCTACCTCCCACCACACACGTCAATTAAGTGAATTAAGAAACAAAACCTGAAAAGCAAGAGTTTAAAACTTTTAGATGGAAATATGAAACTATCTGCAGGGTTGGTCAAAACCAGGTTCCCAACTTTTGTATGGAAAATAATATAATAATTAATAAATAATCATATAAGAATAAACTCTGTTTCATGTACTCACAACTGTAAACCTACTTTTGCCCCACCCTGTATACGACCTGGCAATAAACAGAGTTTTTAATTTATGATATAGAAAGCATAAACATCAATAAATTTAACTACAACAATAAACTTAAACATAAATAAAATGAACATCAATACATTTAACTATAAGCAAACTAAAATCTTTGGGCATAGTAAAAATACATATAAAACAAAAGATGAACCTCTGAAAAAAGATATTTATAAAGCATGAAGCTTTTATGTGTTTGAGATAATTTAGGCAATTCATTGCACTTTTGTTTATAACAGCAAAATACTATGAGGGAGACAGATGTACATTAATAGATTTAATAAACAAACTGCATTGTCTTAATACTGCAGATCTATATTTAGTAGCAGTTTTCAGTTTTATGAGATGCAATGTACCCTTTTTTATAATTAATATTTTATCATACCCATTTTACTATCTTAAAATAAATTTTCATCTATACACCACATTTACAAAAATAGTATCATATCCTAGATGCAAAATAATGGAGAAAAGAAGGAAGTTAATTTTGAAGAAAATAGTATATTTCTGAATATATAAATGCTTGGTGTGACGATATTAATAGATAAAACTAAGTAGTTAGTTGCTTACACTTGCATATAATGAATAAGTTGGGATCTAAGAGAGGTAAGAAAAGTCATACCATATTATTGACATTTCCTTTTATGACATTTTGAAATAAGGATTAAATAGGTATTGATATGCAGATGTAGAATTATGAATGTGACAGCTATAAGAGATTAATACAAGTGTTTTATATTGTATTGAGTGGAATAGCTATTTTTTAAAATTGTTTTATAATTCTTCATAAAGGTCTGAATAAAATCAAGTATACTTTTCTTTTGATTTACATGGTGGTGGGAAGATAGGAAGCAGTGTACATTTAAAATTATGAAGCACAGGTACATGTAGGCCCTGACTGAGTAGCTCAGTTGGTTAGTGTGTCGTCCCTATATCAAAATTGAGGCTTAAATCTCTGGTCAGGGTACACATAAGAAGCAACCAATGAATGTGTGAATAAGTAAAACAACAAATTGATGTTTCTCTCTTCCCACTCCATTTCCTCTCTTCTTTCTCTCTCTCTGAAATCAATAAACAAAATTAAAAACCAGCCTGGCTGGTGTGGCTCAGTGGTTGAGTGTTGACCTAAGAAACAAGAGATCACAGTTCAGTTTCAATAGGGGACATGCAGGAGGCAGCTGATCGATGATTCTCTCTCATCATTGATATTTCTAGCTCTCTCTACCTCTCCCTTCCTCTCTCTGAAATAAATAAATAACATACTTAAAACAGTGTAGCATCTGCATTGTTCAGGTCCTATGGACATTACATACTCTATTGTTTTCCTTATAGCCATCATTTAGTCTTAGTTCTATACATAAATGTATTTTTAATGCTCACTGCCAAATATTATAGTGATGCTTCATTTTAACTCTTTCTTTACTAATTCTCCAGGGAGAGTTCATGGGAATACAAATTTCGTGAGCTCTCATATGTCTAAAGACCACCCCTGCTCACAGCCCCACTGCCAACCTTGTGGCCTTTATACTGAAAGTCATTTTGGCTGCATATACTATCCTTAGTTTACACTTTCCCCAAGCATCTTAAATATATTAACGTCTTATGGCATAAAGCATATTTATGTCTAAAGACCACCCCTGCTCCCAGCCCCACTGCCAACCTTGTGGCCTTTATACTGAAAGTCATTTTGGCTGCATATACTATCCTTAGTTTACACTTTCCCCAAGCATCTTAAATATATTACGTCTTATGGCATAAAGCATATTTATGCTGTTGATATTTGATGACAGCCTGCATTTCTTAACTTAAAGTGACTTGATTTTCTTCTTGAATACTGAAATAATTAAAATTTTTTAATGTTCAAGGGTTTTGGTGAGAGTTATGCTAGGTCAGCTTTTTCCAGATACAAGGTGTAGTTTCATATCTTTCTATATCAGGAAATTTTTCTTGAGTGTGCAGTCTGTTCAGTTTCTTTGGTTTTATACTTTCTGGTATATGTGTGTTGATGTTCCTTACCTGTCATCTTTAGCTGTTCATTTTCTTCAAGTGCTTTTTATCTTCTATTTCTTCAAGAGTTTAAAATTTTCCTCTTTTTTTTTTTTTAGTTCTCTAAAAGTCTTCCTATATATTTTTGTTGTTGTTGTTCTCGTGTTTCTTCTTGCTTTCTCTTCATTGTTGAAATGAACATTTTTCTTTTAGTTTCAAGTGTCTTCTGAATTCTATTTTTCTTTTGGAATGTGTGGAATGTAAGAGTTTGGAATGTTCCATAGCTAACAAGAGAAACCGTATTCACATTAGTTTTGTGAGCATGTTTTTCCAGTGTGTGCTCATCAGGTGGAGAAGGCGTAGTTCTGATTTTAAAATTTAATTGTATAATATGTGAATGCAGTTTTCTTCCGCCACTCATGCATAGGTGAAATGAGTCTTACTAAAGAGCTTTTTGAGCATAATGGCTCTAGAACACTCCTCTCCCCCCAGTATTAAAATAACTTGGCCTCCTATTTTTTTTGGTTTTGCTCCTATTTCCCTTTTCCCACTATGACTGAGATTTCCTTTGTCCCACTTGTCTCTGGCCTATTTAATTTCCATTTTGCTTCTAGTGTCATTGTGGAGCTATGTACTGGGAAGGAGCTTTGATTTGTGAGTTGAAGATACACAGACAGCTTCAACGCATCAGATTTTCTGTGGTTCTGTGTACTTGTCTTCCAACTGGAGCTTGCACGCTCTCTTGCAGTTTTGACTGCCTTTCTCAGCTTGACCTACTGTCCATCAGAGTCACTCTCTATTGATTTGGGCGCTCTTCTCTTCCCTCTGGTTTGGGCTGGTTGCTGCAGATTTCATGCAGGTGTTGAAGCTGCCAGGGTTCATACTTGATGTTTTGAGGTGATGCCTTTCACCTAGTTTGTTATCAGTGTTTGAATGTTTGTTTTTTTTGCCCTGGTTTCTCAGATGTTTTTATGGGAGGGGTTCAGGGAGACTTAAAGCTATTCACTACCATTTTTATCTCCCCAGAAAACCTTGGAGTTGGTATTTCTTACCCTTTATAATGATACCTTAGTTTATCCATGAAGATTTCTGGGATTCTTGTTAATTGCATTTAGAAACTATAATATTTTTAGATGGTAAGTAGACTTCACTTATTTGATGAAATACATTTTCAAAACGGAACTTCTTGCTGTTTTTTGGAAAAAGAGTAAAGTATGTCTGTCACCATTTGTGAGAGTTTGGAACTAATTTTGGATTATTCTTTGGTGTAGATGAAGAGTGATGGAATCAGAACTGAATAGATATTTGTTACAGAGTAATCGATGTGCCAGGCTCCTGACAGCAGGGGGTTAGGCTCCACGTGACCCATAAAGAGAGCATTCTTAGGGAATGCTTTTTACATTACAGAAGATGGCTATTTTTTTTCTAAGCAGGGACAGATGTGATTTGTTTCTGGTGAAATAAGGATCATCTTTGGTTGTAAGAAAATCTCTATTGCCTTAACGTCATAAAGTCACTATGCTAGTGACACTAGTCTTGTGGCTCCCCAATGCTGCCAGTGCCATGGGGCAGCAAGAAGGGTCTTCCTTCAGGTGCCACCCGCTCGAAACTGGCAGCACTGAGATTCTTCACTTTCTTTGGATAAGTTCTAATGGTCCTCCAGCCTTTGTTTGAATACATCCACTGTCGCAATTCTAGTGACTCAGCGAGACCCAGTTCATGTTATCCAATCCTAATTTTAAGATTTATTTTACGGTTTGCTGAAATTTGCCTCTTTTTTCCTCTCAAAACTCTATGGCTTCTTAGTAGTCATTTCTTAGTTAACATCTATTACACTCATAAATGCTTTACATATACGATTAGATTTGTTACAGCAGTGCTCTGAGCTAGCAGCAGCATCATACTTCCTAGATATGGATTTCAGGGCTCACAGATGTCATGAACTTTTCTGAGGTTGTATAGCTAATGAGAGAAACTATATTCACATCCCAGCCACCTGGGCTGCAGAGCCCATGTCCTTAGTCATGAGATGAATGTCCATTTTCCACAAGGCGGATGTTTGGTGTGAGCTCATGCTGTCATCTTGTCACCCCTTCTGCAGATGGAGCATCTTACATTCTTCAGTGTTTCCTGTGCAAGATGGTCTTTGAAACTCACTGTATTGACCAACCCTTTAAAATGGCAAAGCATGTTATTTCATCTACAGGGGATGGTTATCAGCAGTTACTGCTAACGATAGAGAATTCACATCAATATGCATCAATGTAAAGTTTGAATTCTCTTTTAGAAGCTTCATCATGCCACAGACTCTGGGTCAGTTTTTGGTTACCTAAAATTGCTAGAGTTTGAAACAATTTCAACATTTATTTTATTTGTTATCTTGCTCTTCAGGACAGGCTCATTCCAGTACCTGTTGATGCTCAAGGTGCTTGGATGAAAGAATAAGAGTTCTAGAGCTTAGAGGACAGGGAGAGTGGCAGAATCTCTAACAGAAATAAGGGATTAGAGGGGAAAAGATGGTTCTAGTGGCAGTGATGTGGTTGAGGCTCAGCCAGACAGGAGGTGGTTTCAGTTCGCTGATGCTGAGTTGAGGCTCTGGCAGTATGAGGAGAAGGAAACAGCTGGCCAGTTGGAAATGGGGGCCTGGAGAGTGAGATAGGTGTAGAAAGGGAGATGGACTTTGAGGATGTTATGCTTTAGGGCAGTGAGGTGAGGGAGACAGATGAGGCTTAATCACAAGGAACAATAGCATCTTGTAATTTTTGGAATCAAGAGCCTAGGTCTGTGGTCGGCAAACCTTTGGACTAGGATCACAACAGCAGAAGAGATGCTATGGACTGAATTGCATCTCCTCCAAAGTCATATGTTGTGTATTTGGAGGTAGGGCCTATGGGAAGTAATTAGGGATAGATGAGGTTGTGAGCCCTTAGGATGGGATTAGTTTCTTATTAAAAGAGGAAGAGAGCCTGGCCAGCATGGCTCAGTGGTTGAGCAGTGACCTATGAATCAGGAGGCCACAGTTCTGTTCCTGGTCAGGACACATTCTTTGGTTGCAGACTCAATCCCTAGTGTGGGGCATGCATGAAGCAGTTGATCAATGATTTTCTCTCATAATTGATGTTCTATCTCTCTATTCCTCTCCCTTCCTCAATAAAAATATACTTTTAAAAAAGAGAAAGAGAGCTATTCTTATTCTCTCTCTCCCCTGCCCCCAACATGCACTAAGAAAAGGCTATACGAAGACACAGCAAGCTGGTGGCCTACAACTCAGTGACAGAGCCTTCACCAGTGTCTGGCCATGCATGCACCAGAACTGTGAGAAGTAAACTCTTGCTGTTTAAGCTACTTGGTCTGTGGTATCCTATCTAATAAAGAGAGGATATGCTAATTGACTCTCACACTGACATAAAGATGGCAGTGTCCACAGCCAATAAGGAGGGAATATGCTAATTGAGTGCCCTACCCTCAAATATGGTGCCATCCACAGCCAATAAGGAGGGAATATGTTAATTGACTGCCACACCCTCAAAGATGGTGGTGCCCAGTCCCCTCAACCCTGCCTGTCTCTAGAGTCCCCCAGTCCTTTCCGCCCCCCAGCTGTCCAGGGCTGACTCGAGGTACAGGCAAGCCTCAGATGACAGCTGCCCAGCTGCCCAGGGCCACCCGTGGCTCAGGTAACCAGGACCAGCCAAGGCTTGTGCTGCTGGCAATAGCAGCAGCAGAGATGTGATGGGGCATCACCTTCGCCTGATTGCTGGGTTGCCTTCCACCCCTGAAGGCTCCCAGACTGTGAGAGGGGGCAGGCCAGACTAAGGGACCCCTACTCCAGTGCATGAGTTTTCATGCACCAGCCTCTAGTTTTGTTATAAAAGCTTGAGCTAACTAAGATATGAGGGAAGAGATCAGATGGCAGGGGCCTTTTGGGGTGGGCAGACAACAAGGAACTAGCAGAAGACTCTGAGGTCAGGAGAGCTGGAGTGGGATGCATTCGTTTTCTGTGGCTGCTGAGGCAAATTACTACACTGGGTGGCTTAAAAGAACAGAAGTTTATTTTTTCATGGTTCTGGAGACCAGAAGTCCAAGTCATATCACTGGACTAAAATAAATGATCAGCAGCCTCCCTCAGAAACTACGGAAACTCTCTTCTTTGCCTCTGCTGGTGTTTGGTGGCTGCTGGCACTCCTTGGTGTATGGCCATATCACTCCAGTCTTCAAGGCCAGCATTTTCAAGTTTCTCTCGCTCTGTCTTCTTATCACCTTCTCCTTTGTATGTGTCAAATATCCTCTGCTTCTCTCTTATAAGGACACTTGTGAGGATGCTTAGGGCCCACCTGGATAATTCAGGATAATATCCTGACCTACAGTTCTTAATATAATCACCTCTACAAAGACCCTCCCCTCCTTTTTTCCCATATAAGATAATATTCACAAGTTGTAGTAATTAGGATGTGGGTATTTTTGGGGGCAGGGGACTGTTTTAAGCCCACCACAGGGAATAAGAATTATATAAGGATAAAGAAGCCAAATAAAGCCTTTCAGAAAGTAAGGTGTGCTGCCAGAGGTCAAGATTGAGGAGACTTTTCCATTGGATGTACAGAAGGTCACTGGAAATCTCACAGAGAATGTTGTCAGAGTAGAAGGCTGGAGGCAGGCTGCCAAGAGCTGGGAGTGGGCATTGGAGAAGGAGAGGGACTGTCAGGACAGTGTTGTCTGTTGGAGAAACTTGGGGGCACCTCAGGGTTACATAAAAAGTGTGTGTGGGAGGAGCCAAGATGGCGGCATAGGTAAACACCTACACTGCTGCCTCGCACAACAATTTCAAAACTACAACTAAAAGACAGAACAGACATCATCCAGAACCACAGGAAAGCTGGCTGAGTGGAAGTTCTACAGCTAGAAGGAAAGAGAGGGGATCACAGACACCCAGAGGAACTGCAAAAAGCTGAGGTACGGAGACGCGCGCGCTGAGAGAGCGGGTGCCGAGTACCTGGCTGGCTTTCTCTGACGGGAGGGAAACGGAGACTCTCAACAGCATTGAACCCCTTATCCTATGACACTAAACCCCAGATCCAGCTGAAACTCATACGGGGGGAGTTTGGACTGTGAAAAGGGAGAAGTGCACAGAAATTTAAGGGAGTCGCAAAAGATAGGAGGGCGCGCACGCGCACACACAGGGCGCCAGCGCCACACTGAGGACAGATTGCTGATTGTGCCGCTGGCTTTTGCTACTGGGCGGGAGACAGACCCTCCCAACTGCGCCACTTCTGAGTCCACTGGGCCCTTGTTTCGGGCGAAACCCTGGAGACCTAGACTCGTGTGGTCCTGGTGCGCAGGGGAGCAGGGGAGCTGGAAAGGCAGCAGTCTGGAGGAACTGTGGGCGCGCGCACAAGGACCGCTCCAGCGATTCCCAGTCACGTGAGACTCAGGGGCCGTGGAGGGCGGGGCCAACTGGAAGGCAAGGCGGTCCATTAAGCCCTGAGACTCCACCCATCCCAAGCTCAACAGAGGCTTCTGTGGTCTTGCAAATAAAAAAGTTTCCCCGACCTAGTGAAAATGCCAAAACAAAGGAAGGGATCAAAAACAAAAGAAATGGAGGAAAAAAAATGACTGGATATAGAGTTCAAAACCATGCTTATAAGGTCTCTCAAGAATATGGTAGAAAAGGTGGATAAATGTACCGAAAGCCTACTAGAGATACAAAAGAGCCGACTAGAGATGCTAGAGATGATGCATAAAATTAGCAAGCCCCAAGAGAAAAAGGACCAACTAGAGACACTAACTGAAATAAAAAATATACAGAATCCTAACAGCAGACTAGAGAAAGGCAAGAATCAAGTCAAAAATTTGAAATATAAAGAAACAGAAAACACTCAACTGCAAAAGCAAGAAGAGAAAAGAATCCAAAAATGTGAATATAATGTAAGGAGACTCTGGGACAGCTTCAAGCGTACC